>JAJLUN010000109.1:0-42591 GCA_030564365.1 Blastobotrys arbuscula | reverse complement strand
TAACCATCTATTTGGTCGAAGATCTCGAAGGGTGCAGCTGCATTAGAGCGATAGGTTATAAAGAAGGGTCAAAAATATGTAAGGACACTGCATGAATTAGTTCATTTTTTTTTTTTGAGTGTACTTAAAGCAATGATCATAGCTACAATACTATAGAGCACGTAGTCACGGTGAGCGATGTTTCACTGCAGCAATGTTAAAGCTTACTATAGTGGTGGCTTATAGTCGTCTATACAATTCTTTTTTGTTTTGACCAATGATGTTAATTATAACTGATCAACAATTGACTCTAGCTGCGATGTTTTTTCAAATCGAACCATTTAGATTTATATAGCACACTTTTCGCATAACACTGCCCAAAATAATATGCCTTAGCAATTACAGTGAACACTACCAAGCTATTTTATAACTGTATAAAAATCTTACTTGGGAATGAGGGGGTTTTACAATATATTGATACAATTGTAATACAAAACATCCAATGTTGTTGTAAAATATTAGCACCCTGTTTGCAATATCCGGATGGTAATATGACCCGGAGATATATACTGATACTCCGATAGCCGGATAGGTGTAGGGAGTTAGTGTCGGAGTTAAGCACTCCCAGGTGTTCCTCCCAACTGGATATAGTTTTATTATAACATTAAAAAAGTCATATTAGAAATCTACCATCAGATATAAAAATTTAAGCTAACCGCCCGCCATCACGTGCAAGTCATCCCCTCTATTATTAGGTTAAATTTATAAAAAAATAAAAGTTTTAACGCATTAATGATTTAAACGAAGCTGTATATAATTCAGCACTATATGCTGGACCACTCTGTCTCACAAAACTGGTCTGTCAGATGGTAGTAAAAAAAACCAATTTGCCCGAAAATTTCCAACGAAGAAGACCTATTTGGTACGGCTATATATTCTTCCCAAGAAGCGAAACCTCCCAATTGATTCTAATCCCATAGTTTCTTTGGTTGTTTTTTTTAAGCGTAATCAATAAGGTTATCAACAGACAAAACGACCTGTTTTATATAAACGATTAAGTTTACTAAGAAACCTTGGTGAGACATTAGTCAATCCACGTTTTTGAATATTAGTTGTTTATCCGACTTTTTAGCATAGGTAAATTTTATTTTTTAAGATAATAATAATAGAATTTTAGCGATAACTCGGTGCTTATTGTTCCTTATCAGATTAAGATTAGTAGCTCACATCTCAAGACCCTCTACGTTGCTTTAGCTGTGACTTTACCTGTGTATATATATATATATTTTTTTTTTTACAACTTTTTTTTTTTTTGTATGAGAAAAATATTAGTATATTAGTTATATATGGGGAATAAGTTAGTTAGTTTTTTTTTGGTTTTTTTTTTTTTTTTTTTTTTTTTTGGTTGACTATTTTTCTTTCTTTTCGTCCAAAGAATCCATCTTCTTTTCATAACGTTCTTCTCTAATTTGCTTCTGCTTAGCAGCATAGCTATTAGTTTGTGGATATCTGGTGTTAAACAGAGAGTCCCAATGGATGAAGAATGGTTGAGAAAAGTTGGTTTTGATACCAAAAGATTGATGATGAATATCATGGTAAACTGCATTATTTGGGAAAACCATTTGGAATGGATCAAACGGTAAATCATACCCACAATGATCATCAACAGTTTTCATAGTTGAAAAAGTATAAAAAACAATAGACTCCCGAGCAGTCATGCCAGTAACCATGAAAGCAATCCCAGCACCCAAAGTATCCAACAAAAACCCTTCTATCAATGAATTATACAATGCACCAAAAGCATATGGAACATATAATCGATGATGAACTGAATGTAAATGTTTATACAAAAAAGTATTGTTGTGCATAATTCGATGCAAAGTATACTGCCATGTATCCATTATAAAAAACCCCATAAAAATCTTACAAAATGGAATAGCCCAGTTATATACCATTGAAGCTGTCTGTTGAGAACAATTTAATTTCTGCGCCAATCTCCAAATCTCATAAGCTTCATGGCCTGTAAACTGCGGTGGTTCATAATAATCCATCAACAACCCTACTGCAGTTTGAATACAATGTTGAGTGATAACTGCTCTAACTACTTCTCGAACTGAACATTTATTCCGGCTGGCTAATTCTTCTGGAGTATGAATTCGATATTTTTCAAAAAAGTTGTATTCGTCCAGAAAATGAAATGATAATGACATGACCCAGTAGCAAATAACTGGTAATGCTAATGCTAAGTGTTCATCGGAAATCCAGGAGAGCAGCGATGGCCGCAGCTCTTGAAAAATCTCTGGTGGTTTGGCGTAGTTAGTTTTGTTCATTCTTGTTATAGTGCGATAATGATGTGTGTTTTTGATAGAAAACCCTGAATCCAAGGATTATTTATATATATTTTTAAGCACTATTGATAATCACAATAGAGGGAAAAAATAATATATATATATATATATCTTATTATTAATAATAATATTCTTTGGAAAAAAAAAAAAAAAAAAAAAAACTTTTTTTGACCCGGATAGTTGAAGTAAAATAAGTCCCGTTTGTCTTAAAGTGGTGTGTCAAGAGTAAAGAAGAATAGGAGAAAAAAAATTGCCCCTTTTGCAGCTTTTAGGAGGGCCAAGCATCGAGAAGTTTTCATCCAATTATTATTAATTGTAAGAAGGAACGGAGAAGGTTTGCTAAAACTCCCGGTGTCCCGACCCGCCTTGAGAGCAAAAAAAAATTAATGCCGACGATTGATTTGATAACGTCAAACTTACTGCAGGATTGATATGCTTCCAGAACCATTTGACTAATGTTGCAGCTTATGTTTGTTCAAGCTCACAAACAGTAATGATCATCAACTGGGAAGGGGACTACAACTTTACTGTACTAGAGGCAACAGGAACATTTGGGTGGCTTATTTCTCGAGTTGGGTTGCTGCATTAAAGGTCTAGACCTAACTTAGCAGCAAGCACTGATTACCTAATATATACATAAGTGGGTCAATTATAGTCAGGATTGCCTGTTATGGTAATTACCCGATTTTATATAGCAAAAATATGGCACAAGCAAAACAAAACAAAAAATAAAGTTTGAATTTTGAAAGACAAGTACCGTTTTATCGATTGAACTCAGATCTAATCTGCAAACTTTTTTTTTGGCTTTATAATTCTGGCAACACAACCTTATCAATCGTTAATTTTAACACCAGAAAAGAAAATTCATCTCGCTAATAACCTTATCGCCGCAATAGATTTGAATAAGGTGATAAACACATCTAAAATCTTAACTCAGTTCAATAAATATTATTGTGTTGTTTTTTTTTTGTTTTTTTTTTTTCAATGTGCGAACCTCTATATAAACATGTTACAATTGAACTGACCAGAATTCTTCGCGATGGAATTTTGTACTCATATTAAAATCGTATGTATTAATAAATCATAATAGAAGAGCAAAAAGGTCTTTATCAAGAATCTAAAATATAAAAGTCATTAATTCCAATTATGTTAAATACGTACGTCCAGTAATTTCCTTGCTTATTGATTACAACTGTTAACATGTCCTTTATAATGAATTAAAAACAAATTTCTTTATTTATTAGTTATTATAAGTTAAAGAGTTACACTGCGTCTATTAATGCCGTTCAAAGTAGTTGTGTAAAAAATTACGTACACTTTAACCCCTTGTCACTACTAGCGGAGTTTACCGGACTTTAACGGACTTATCATATTACCGATTACGTATAAGCCTAGATCTTATTATTTATATAAACCATCTTTGTACTACTTCTTTATATACTTTTCATTCAATATAATGAGAAATTTTATACTATTAAACTTTATTCAACTACTCTTTATTTACACTCTTTTAAGCGGTAAACCAGATTTATATTGGTTATATATTAAGGACTGGCTGTGTTGGATATCGTTACAAGTTGATACGTCGTGCGGCTTTCCCCCCCCCCTTTCTTTTTTTTTTTTTTTTTTTATGAAGCTATTATCATCCCACAAGTTATCAAACGTTGTACGGTATATGATAAATTTAAAATGAGATATAATGCACAAACTCAACCAAGCTTAATGAAATTTTCTCCTCAGCTCATTTAATTATTAGACAACCCAGCTATGGGTAAACTGATAGGAATCTGTTAAAAGTTGGAGAAAGTTAGAGCGTTGTAATAACATTAAAATTACCCAGTTTCAATGATGCTCTAGAACTCATAGTTATCTTGGGCACAAAACCGTAAATTGGAATCTTTGAGAAATAGTCTGAACTACAACAATTGACAACTATTTTTTATTTTTTTGCAACTAATGACATGAAAATTTAACAAACAATGGTAATAAAAGCGGCCAACAAGCGTATTTCTAAACCTTTTATTCATTTTATTTTAATTTGTTCATATTTTCATTCTACCAGCACTATATGGCCAGCTCGTTAACGATGAAAAACAATAATAAATAGTGGTCCCAAGTTTTGTCCACAACTAGCTATAGAATATTAGTATTAATTAGCACTTTCGCGCGCGACCAAATCACCATGCATGGACTATTAATTATTGCACCTCCCACCTGGAGCACAATTTTTCATGCCAATAGGTTAAAAAAAAAAATTTTTATCCATCACCAAATTTTCCACCAAAACCTCCATAAAACAAAAAACCTTCAATATCATCATGCCTGGGTTCAGTCAACGAGCCGGGAAATTTCGACGACCAGTATGGCTGCGTAAACACCGTTACGGCCCTAACGTTTACATTTTCCGAAACTTGGAAACTAACCAAGTTTTGTACTCTCAATTACCATTCCCACAACAATACAACATCAAGAAACAATTTCAGGGCCCCAATTGGCAAAACCGGTTGCCAAGTTTACGAAACGACTTATGGCGACCTATGGCAGTAGCACAGACAAGAACATATGAAAATGCGGTAGATTTGTACGAAACTTTGGTGCAATTACGACATATGCGAGATTATACACATAAAAAAGACGCTAACGGGATGAGAAAGAAGAATGATGATGGCAATATTTGGTATTTTTCTCAATTCCGGCCAACTTGGACTCAAGAATCAGTGGCAGATTTGATCAGTTCTTTAGAACATTTGAATATTGGTGCCAAATTGCACTGGGAAGATGCATGGAGAAGAGGTAAACAAGAAGAATGGGAAGATGTAACCGTTGAACATGAAGAATTTCCTCGGTATAACCCAAGAGAACGGTTTGTGGTGTTGAGACAAATCGCCGATAAGAGTTATAATGAATATTTCCAAAATCTACAAGAAATTAATAACGAATATATGAAAGCTTTGGCTAACGGTGTTCGACAAAGAAATCCAACCTTTAGTAAAAAAGAAGTTGATGTGATTAAAGAAGGAGCCGGTGGTCCATCAAAGAAATGGGCAAAATCACGATTGGAAACTGGTATTGAACGAAAGAATCAAGAAATTTCATTATTGCACTCTCGTGCTCAACGAACCAAAAACTTTTTGGATAGCTTACCAAATTATGGTAATGTCAAATTGAGAAGAAGAGTACGAGCTGAATCAAAGAAGGAATATGCCGTTTTGAGACGTGTTCAACGGGAATTGGAACGGTATAAACGAGCACGTGCGGCTCAACGCCAGTTAGAAAAGTTGAAGGCTAAAAGATCCTAAATAATCAATGGTTTTTTTTTTTTGTTTTTTTTTTTTGTTTAGATAAGTTTGTACATAGTAATGAGAGAGAAAAAAACCAATTTAAATTCTTACGTCTGATTGAGCCTTCTTCTTCTTTTTACCACTGCCATGCTCAAAGTTTGAAACTTTATGCAGATCTCTACCCACATTGTCCAAATCTTTAACTTTATAAATCCGAACAATCCAATTCTCACTAGTAAATGCTTCTTCTAATGTATCCAATTTTGGACTCATTGCAGCTGGGATTTGTTGTTGCCGAACTCGATCGTTGCCAACCCCACCAGTCAATTCTGGGAAATTGTAATAACTCATTTTATACATTAAACAATTTCGCATTGTTTCGGTGGCTTCGTTGTCAACTCGGTATTCACCTCGTGGAGTGAAGAATTCTCGTTCCTTGATCTCATCAGGCCAAATCCCTTCAGCAATTCGAACCATCCACAAGAATTTGTTCATATCATCACCGGAATACCCTAGTAAACCGCCAAAAATGACCAAAATGTAATCAACATCATGTTGCCGCAGGATTGGGTATGCTTTTTCTTCGCTACTAGCCATAGCTTTACCAACAGTGGCAATGTGGGTATTATTCCAGGTGTTGTTGTCGACTAGTGTAGTTCGATCGGCCATACCACCAATTTGGTACCCGTAATCCCACCAGGACATGACTTTAGTATCTTCTTCAGTATTCATTCGTAACCAATAGTACGCTTCTCTGAAATCATCAATCAAGAATTGTGACCCATCTGGCATGGTGGATGCCAATACAACAGAAGGACTGCTATAAGCATTGCTGGTAACCCAGGTACAGTGCTTAACAAACATATACAAATACGAAACAAATGTCAAAATAACAACAGACTTTGCTACCTTTGAAGACACTGGTGATGGCATTCGCAACTTACTCCACAGTGATTTTTCTTCTCCCTTATCAGTATCTTGGGCTCGTTTTGTGACTTCATCATCATCTTCTTTAACTTTCCCTTCTTCTGGAGCTCTAAAATCGGCATAAAGATCTAATAAACATGATAATGCAATTGCAGCAGCGACACAAATAACTGGTGTTAAAGTTAACATTAATCGAACCATAACCCCAGCGAAATATGACCCCAAAACAGCATAAACAATAATAAAAACATGTTCATCTCGCAATTCTTGAATAACTAAATAAACCCCGGCTGGGAATAACCAGATTAACATAAATGTATCAAAGAAAAATGATGGCCATGCAGTAGGCTGATGTTCACTAACTGAGGCAATAATTGGGATATGAATTTTGGCATACCCGGTATCCCACAACGAATAAAATCGCCCGGTCCATGGAGCAATAACTCCTAGATATGTTAAACCAAACAATGCAGCGATAGAAAGTACCATAATCAAACCAATTGATACAACTACCACGTTCTTGAATTGTTTAGGTGTAACTCTTGCCTTGATATAAGCAGCAAATCCAAATAGTTGTACTAAACCAAACACACCCAAACCTGACATGTGTTCACTAGATCGAATTGGCAAGAACCCAACAAATGGAATTTGCATTGAAGCCAATGTACCTAGCGTATACCAAGAACTATATGCAACGTATAATCGATTATTATATCGTCCCATTAGCAATAAAACAAACACATGTAAAGGAATCATGTTGGTGATAAAAACATACCCACCCCAGGCGGCGACCATATAAAAGTATGACAATGCGGTTAAGCTCCCCCATAGCACACTACCCAACTTAATGGCCTTAATCCAGAAATAAAAGGTCATCATAAGAAGAGTAATTGCAATTGCTTCGTTATCATAGGCACCGGCAACAGATCGTGAAATATACCCTGGTGCGATACCAATAAAGGCAGCTGCCAACAACCCAGCAGTCTCATCCTTCATTTCTTTGGTAAACAAGTATGTACACGCAGCAGTCAGCCCACTAAAAGCCGGGGCCAATAAGACACAAATATTTCTAATATCAATTGGTAGACTCAACCAGTGTAGAATTGTATGAATTACATTGGAAGTTACCATCAAGCCTGGGTATAATGTACCACCCGTGACTCTCCCCAGTGGGTACCAAGTACGGTCATCGAACCAATTCAAAAAATTATAAAACCCGTTGGATACCAAATATTTTGAAGCTCGGAAATTGAACCATGGGTCGAATTCATGAATAATTGATTCAAAACGAATGACGGAAAATAATCGTGAGGAAATACTTGCCCCGGCAATACTTACCAAAATAATTGCCTTAAGAAGAAATTGCAAGTTATCCACCCATCGTCGACTTATATTCACCTTCATTTTTTTGTGTGATTGTGGATGAAGTATAAATATATGAATATAAATATGAATAAATGGTGTCGTGTCAATGAAAAATGCTCAGGGACCTGTAATAAAAATGTCTACGTAGCTACCAACACAAGCGATAAAAAGAAACCTCCCAGCGTTTGAGTTTTGAAAAAAAAAAAAATTGTGGCGCCCCCCACGCGCGCCATTAAACTAATTAACAGTGCAGCACGAAACTATAGAATTGGGAACTTTCAAGCCATTAGACAACAACACAAACCTAGCAAAATAATAGAAAAATGTTGGAAATATCAGTTAAAGAGATTCAGCAGTTAATTGCTGCTGAAGATTTTGACAAATTGCTGGAATACCTGGTGTTTGGTGAAGTCTCCGCGTCTATCCAACTATACGATTTAATGTCCCCGACTAATAATAATAATAATAATACAATTCACCCAGAAACCACAAATTTACTAGCAGTTTATTATAGCTCATACATCTGGAGTTTGGTTTATAAACAACATGAGGCCGAGCTGCGTAATGTTATTAGTAAAGTTGAGTCAACGCGGCTAATTGGCGACCAAACGGTGAAACTATCTATTGAGGCCGGGAAATCATTTGTAAAATTAGATCTACCAGCATTGTATAAACAAAGTTCAAAATGGGCGAATGATAAATATTCATTGAATAAATTGGTGTCAAAGGTTATAGAAACGGTGCAGTTATGGAGCGTTGAGTTTATTGAGAATCACTATAAATCAATTACGAAATCAAGTCTCGAATATTTATTACCCGTTGAAGGAGATGAACAACAGATTTTATCATCATTGAATTCATTACAGGAAGGATGGACGTATAGAGAGGGGTTGTTTTATCCACCACCAAAAAAATCCAATCAAACTGGTAGTAAAGAATTGACTGATCAGATGAAAAAGGCCAAAATTGATCGGTTGGTGAAACTAGCCACAGTGCTAGAACAACAACGATACCTCTAACCATTAAATATTTAAATAAACGTATGCATAGCTAATAATTAAAATTTTTTTTTTTTTTTTTTTTGTTAATCATACTTTTCCAATGCACTTTCTTCATCATAATTATCCATCATTTTTTTGGATGCTTCGGCGATATATAAAACTATCATTGACCCCAATGCGGTGATCACAAAAATGGAATCAAACCACATTTGAGTGAATTTCACATCTACTTTTCCTAAAGCATTTGTTAACGCTGAAGAAGTTTCAGGTGGCAGGTTGGATCTTAACATTAATGATGTAGATACAACGTACGTGCCGATTAATTGTGCTATTGACAGTCCAGCAATGTTGTGGCGGAAATGGTTGGTGTTTTTCAAAAATGGGAATGCACGTTGTAAAGTTCGAAAAGTTGTAACCACAGATGAAATCGATGCAATGAAAAGAATACCCGTCATGGCAAATCCAATGATTCTTGTCCACCCTTCTAAACTAGAAATTGGATACAACTTTACTGCAATGTGGGCGATTGTGACTGACAATGCATCATAGTCATTTCTACTCCATAACGGATTTTTCAAAAATAATAAATTAGCCAGCCGGTATAAACAATAAATTGCAAAAATCGAATACGCAAAGTTGTATATTTTCCCTTTCAAAGTCTTTTGAAATTTTTGTTGCTCGATTCGATATTGTGCTTGTTCTAATTCTTGTTCATTATCTTTCAAAATTGTCCCCAACGTTTTTACCTGCATTTCCAAATCATCTTTTTCATTTATCAAATCATCCCCTCTAATATGGGTCATGAACTTGGCCATGATATTGGTACTACTTTTTTTCGTTTTATCACGAATCCTTTCTTGAACTTGTCGTAATTGATTTGTTTTATTCTGAATTTCCCCACTGCTGTATTGAACTTTTCTAGCGTAGTTTTCCAAATCTTGTTCAGATATGAGCTTTGACTTGAAAAAGAACTGGGTGAATGGTGCAGAAACCGCACCAAATCCCGATAATATCGCCATAGCAGTGATACCCATGAACCCAACTCTTGACACCGAATGTTCAATCAAACACCATACAATACCATGATTATCTTCATCCACATCGATTGGCATAAAATTTCCAACCCAATAAAATAATACCAACCATGCGATGTAAATTCCGGTTATCAGTAACCTTCGAACTCTTCTATTATTCTCTAAATTAAATATATTGGCAATCTGTAGAGATGGGATTAAAATGACCAGACTTAGCAATAAACATCCAATGCTTGTTTTCCAAATAAAGCTTCGAGTGTATGGATTAACCCACTGGACAATCTCGCAAAGCACAAGTTCTGCAATAACCACACTTGATGATAATGTCAAATCAAATACTACTTTCCATAATGAATGTGAAGTATCGGACGTATTCAGTTTCGAAAACAACACTCTATGTGAATATACCAACACCAACAATGCACTAACAATAAACGGTATGGACTGGAGTATTTTCGTTTTAGCAGACACGTCTATCGATATCTGTTCCATTGTTATTACACTATTATTTCTACTATTTTTAGGGTATTTCAATTGTGATGTGTTAACTAGACAAAACAAAAAAACCAACGGCTCGGAGCTCCTAGGGGTGGAAAAATGCAAAATTTAAATCATCACGTACGTACAGTGGCAGTAACGAATGCGTGGCGCAACCTTGATTCTAAAGGCTAAATTACTGTTGTTTTTTTCTTTCTTTCTTTCTTTCTTACTTTAATTTAAATCACATTTTTTTACGCATTATTGTTACTAAAGTCTAGTCATGTTCATTTTGGATTTGAAAATAGACAAACCCTCTACTTCAACAGTTGATGTCGCTAAACTTTGAAACCCAGTTTTCTCATAAAGCCGCACGGCTTCCGCAGTAGAACTCAACATAACTTTCTGGGGTCCTGTATATTTCCCAAACAGTTTGTGTCTTTTCACTGGTATCTGGTCCAAACAATAGTTGACCAAATTGTACCCAATGTTTCTACGTTGGTATTGCGGGTCTACTGCAAGGTAGTGCAAATACACATTATCATATCGACTGTATGGAGTGTTGATAACAATTTTGTCAACTTCTTCATCAGTCATATCATCATTCAAATCACATTCTTGCAAATATTTGAGTTCTGGTTTATAATTTTGGTTTTGTAAATTCCTCAATAATTCATTTCTACTCGAAATTTCTCGCCATTGTTTACTAACCAACCAATGCCAGTTTGATAGCAAAACTTCACGCCAAATGGTAAAAAATCGACACAATTTGAACCACCAACCGGTTTTTCCCAGCTCTATATCTTTGGATACTTCTTTAGGGAGTTCCCAAAACGCCATACCAATAACCTTGTTAGATTTTTCCGTGTCAACTGCTAATACCATATAAGCGTGTGGTTGCATATAACTTAGTTTCACAGATACAGAATTCTTATACAATACCCATTTGAACAATTTGGTTTGCTTGATAATGGTATCAAGTCGTTGACGAGGGTCAACTATTGACTCACGAAGAACATGGTAAGGTGGGAACGGCATTTCGCTTCCAAACATGTAAACATTGGAAACTTCAGTGCGGAAGGAGGTGAGCATGAGATCGGAGATTTGGATAAAGTCGTAGGAGCGCAATTCGCTCGGTTTTTTGACAATAAACTCAATCATCATATGTAATCAATCTTGAAAGGTTAATGTTTGTCGCCCGCTATTGCCTACAGTATGAGTATAAATGAAATAATAATAAGATGAATAAATGAAATAAATAAAGGGGTGGCGATTTATAGGATGCCTTACATCACGATAAGAGCGTAGCGGTATTTACAGTTTTATTTGATGGGGGGAAAAATTACTGCACAAGTTTGAGCCGGGTATTTGGGCTGCGGCCTCCGGTGGAGAGAATTTGCCAACAAACTAAGTTGGACAATCAAAAAAAAAAAAAAAAAAAAAAATCAATACATACCATATATCAAAATTGGAGGAAAATGAAGTATTAATTTACCTAACGATGTTGATGCTTTGTAGTCTATTTAGACATACTTGTAAATTCTCATTGTTAAGCTTCTGAACGGCAAGATGATTCAAAATGAGCATCACTGGTTCCTGTTACATCATATAGCATTATTAGCTCCAGTTGCTAAACAATTTTGAACAATGCTAACTCTGTCTAAAGCCAATGCTATTTATAAATCTGCCGTAGAGAATCCAAAATATTTTAACATCAAAATAGGCTGCCTTGTAAGACTTGTTGAAAATAATTTATTATAATATCATATCCGGATATAAAGACACTCAGGTCCGGGGCAACGTGCACAAATGCATGTAACTGAACACTGAAAAATCCACCCTCGATCAAGCACATATTTTTTAGATCAGATATAAAGTTAAAGAATGGTAGGAGTTATGTGAAACTTTTTTTCTTATTATATATAACAAATTTTCAGTACGGATACTAAACCTCACATAATATCTTTGTTACCTCCAAATGTTAATTAAGGTTAAAAAAAAAAAAAAAAAGGCCCCAAATGTAGTTTTGGTTAAATCGCGATCGATCATTTGTTATCAAAACTCCAAAGAGGCTCATGTGTGATTTAATATATGTATGCTCTGATCAATTGATCATCGGTCAGTAGCGGTAGTCCTTGTGTTATATCTTTCAGTCGATCTGGTCCAAACGATAACTTACCACATACACCGATCGATATACAATTTATAAGATCTGATATTATTTCTTTAATTAATAATTATCCGATATCAGCGGTTTAATAATTTTATAAGTTAATCAGTAGTACTTTATTTCGATTGGTACACATGTGTCAATTGAGTGAACAGTGCACATTCGGTTTCATCGAGTTGCTACCCTGCCTCCTCCTTCCTATAGCATCATTATAATTTGTTTTATAACTACAGGATGCGCCCGCTTTCATTATATAAGACCTCAACATAACTCTATCGATCTCTCCGTGAGCTGTGAGTCGCAATTCGTGAACCTCAACCTTGAAATTTCCAAAAAATTCAAGGGGGATAGAGTTCCCAACTGTGAAACCCCAACGCTGTTTTCAATAGGGTACACGTTGAGGCAAGCACAGTTATTAAGGACTATAAAGTCTTAGTGAGCTTGTGCGTAATGAAAATCTTTAGGGGTTTGTAAATCTCCAAGCAGGGTTAACTAAATATTAGTTCAAGAGTTTAGGGATAGAGATAAAATAATATTAGAAAAAAATAATAAGTTTAGCTAGCCCAATGATGTTGACGTCCGCAATTGATCGTGATATCTATGAGCCTCGCGTTATTGTCACTCCGCTCCTGTAAAATAAGACATCTGTTGTATTGATTATTCATCTATCGCAAATAATTAGTAAGCTTATCATAATATCTATTAAATGGAAATTTTTCACAGCCACCCGAGTATATATTATAACTTTACTATTAGTATTATATAGTTCTTGGCTGTTTAGTACTATTAGTCTTATATAGTTCTTGGCTGTTTAGTACTATTAGGCTTATATACTCCTTCGCTGTTTAGTACTATTAGTCTTATATACTCCTTGACTGTTTAGTACTATTAGTCTTATATACTCCTTGACTGTTTAGTACTATTAGTCTTATATAGTCCTTAGCTGTTAGTACTAGCTATTAGTCTTATATAGTCCTTGGCTGTTAGTATGAAGACAGTAACGGTTAACAGAAAGCAACTAATCAATATTCAATCTGAGCTTATGTCTTCTTTGATAATTGGCTGGAATCCTTGATCAGTCACTCAGGCTAACTAGTTTGGTTTTTTCCGCTTTCGTTGTACCGGAACTACCAATAGCGTGATTTTAAATTTGGGGACTTGAGCTACCGGGTCTGCTCATAAACTACCAAATAGCTAGTGTAGTAATCCTCCATATTGGAAGCACTATGTAATAATTGATAAGTTATCTGTTAACAGCTATGGCTTTTTTTTTTTTTTTTTTTTTTTCTGTAGACGTGTTTAAAATTCAGGGGGTCTGTATCGTATACTAAACATGAGCTTTTATTAAAATTAAAGTGGAGAATGTACGTATGTATGCGTGAAAACAACAGGAGTATCAGTTACTTAGTACTTAATTAAGTAACCTTAAGTACTCACCCCCTCTACAGCTTTGTGTGTTTTTTACGTTTCCATAGTAATTGAATTATAATTAGTCTGCTCTTTTACCGAACTGAGTTGGAATAATAAAAAAACAGCACATGAAAAGATCAACAGATGAAATCAAAAGATGCATGTAAGTTTCTGTAATCTAGTCACATTAAAGTCCTGCCAGCTATCAATATATGTCCCGTTTTGATTTATCTGATTATAATGTAAACAAACTTTCAAGTAAGTAAACCTGTATGCAGATTACAATGATAGCCATTTGATTATTTATTTTTATTAATTCGGGATCATCAAAACATCAAGTAATGTAATGCTCACTTATACCGTAAGCTGGCTTGTTTAGGTTAATAAGCTTAACCTAAAATTATGCTGCAGTTTCCGTAACAAGAGCCACCTTTCAAATACCCGCCTCCCCTCCCCCCTTTTTTTTTTGTACTTTGTGTTTTCTAGAGTTGTTTATTTTCCTATTATACTAACATGGAATATGCATAAATTAATCAAATGTATAAGTTTGCATTTACCACTAATAAGACAACAATTTGAGTCGTCCAAGGAGCTCATCTGCAAAAATATTCTCGAGTCTTTTTTATTTTGGGTTTGTTTTTTAAAAAATTCAGGAGGTTGGAAACGCATTAAAGGCGGAATTTAAATTGTTGTTCTGTGCATAAGCTAACTTTTTTTTTTTTTTTTTTTTTTCACTAATTTGGTAAAGACAATAACCTATCCAAGTATGCTGGCCACGTATGTAGACAAACGCTATTTACGATTGGCTCATGATAGTTTTTATCAAGAACTTATATTAACTTGGAATACTAGCTATACTACTATCTATAACTTATATTAAGGGGGAAATTTTGACGTATACACATACAAGCGGCTGCCATACCTTAACTGTCATCGATTTTAATTTCATATGTGTATAAGATTAAGCTGGTGTAATTCAACCTCCTTTTTTTTTTTTCTTTTGTGTTGACGTCTACGCCAGAGAGCTCACAGGTCTGATCGAGCTGCGAGTAAAAAGCCTATCCGGATAGGATTGTTGACGTCCAGGCTTATGCGTCCATATAAACTTTGTAACCATGTTTTCCTTACAATCAACCCGTATTGAAAGACAAACTTATATCAGTAATAATCATATTATGCTCCAGAAAACTACGCTATGGTGATCGGTTTAAACCCTTTAGATTATTGACTTTATATGTGGATTGTTTGGAACTATACTGTTTTATGACCTGAATTTTCCATACTGTCTATATGACAGTAAAACTATTGAAAAAAGCTGGTTTACATTTTAACTTTGAGCCGTTTTTTGTTTGTTTTTTTTAATAATATAAGATATTGTTTTTTCCAGTCTGTACTTTTTAACACGCAAGTTTTTTTCAAAATCTGATAGAGTTGGTTGAAGTTAACAATCTTTTATTGGGCCTAAAAAGTTGACTTGTCGCCAATTCGATATTTATCACGGCCCAGCTGTGTGTGTAAATTTTTTTTGTAGGTAAACCAGGGTTTGAAAACCATCCGATTTATTCTGACGCGTGTACATATATGCAGCTTGAATGCAGTGGACGATTTTTTTTCTTTCTTCTCTGTGTGCATGCACTGAAAATCTTCTTTTTAAATAGAAAAGAAAAAAAAAAACTGTGCATGCGAATGCTCTATTGGTTTTAAACCCCCCCCCCCAGGCCAATTGGGACCTTTTAACATCACCTCAAGACTATGAACTAGTCGAATAAACTTACAAGCTTACTAGATATTTGTTTAATTTTATTTTTGTCTTCAGAAAGGCCCCCCTAGTACCCGTAACAAGGAGCCCATTTACCAAACTCCGTTGTTTACTTCCCAAAAGCCTCTTTGATGACGACGGTTTCAGGTCTCAAATTAGACTAGTCTTTAATTACCAGCGGAGAGGTAAGCAATTGCTAACTATTGTTCTGCTGCAAATTTCCGGGTATTCCATATTTATTTTTAAACATTAATTACCATTTAATTGGAATCTGAATTGGGGTTATCAACGGCTGGGATATCATCCAATCGTTGACAATAAAATTAATCTGTTCCAAAATAGGGGTGATCATCTCTTCTCATATCCTTATTTACATAGGTAAAAAGATCAAATCTTGACAACATAATTGTCATAAGTCTAGAGCTACTGTAGAACTCGTTTGTAAGCAATTAATTGATTCTTCATCTCCTTAACATTATCAATAATCAGTAACCATCTGTAGTCCGTGTTATTTTTATGTACATATATGATTGATCGATAGCTAAGATGATTCCATCAAAAAGTAAACAAGTTAAACAGCCATTAATAACAACTCCCTTCATCCCCTCTTTCGAGCTGTACTAAAACTCTTGACTCTCCATCAATAATTAATACTTAAACGAAAAAGAAAAAGAAAAGAAAAGAAAAAAATACACTGAATACATGGTTTACTCATTACTTTTTCCTTCCTTCATGCATCTGACTTTGTCGTTTCCCAGTTTGAAATCGGATCATGCCAGCTAGCTCAAAAAGCTCTAAAATGTGTGGGCCTTCTATCCTTCGCTTTCTTTTTTTCCGCTATTGGCATTCTATTTTGCTGGCACAAGTAAATAAGCCTAAACCTAAATTTTGATTGTCTAGGTTCACGCATGCTTTTTTATACAATCGACTGGTTCCCATAGTGAAATTACATCAATTAAGGCAGCTGCGCCCATCAATCATTAAAATTGTCCTTATAACTTATCATCAATTAAAAATTGTAGTGTTCAATACAGCTCTCTGCAATAAATTTCGAAGCCGGGTGCACAGGGTAAAATTTTTTTCTCAACGCTTTTTGTGTTATTTTATTTTATTAATTTTATTTTATTTTTTATTTTATTTTATTTTATTTTTTTTAATGGGCCCCTAGTTTTTTTAGAATTTTCTAATTTCTTATTCTTCATTTATTTCTTCTCTTTTTTTTTTTCCTCTTGACATCCTCTTTTTTTTCTTTCTTACTTACAATAATTAAAGACGCTTTTGGTCAACAACTTGATACGCTAGACTAAAAGACTAAAAGACGCATACAATAGATAAACTGATCAATCACTTCAAGTTAAGTTAAGCGATAGTTCACCACACAACCTAAGCGCTCTTTTTTACGAATTGGACCACATTGTATTATATAAATCAGCGGCTATCTCCATTTATTCGCCTATCACTTATAATTCACTGATTATTCTATTTATATTTTTAGAATTACCAACACATCAATTAGAAATTCTAAATCAAACATACACATTATAAAATTATAAGCTTGACAACATCCGAGTAGTAACATACTTTTTAAGCTTATCACCTATCGAGTCTATCTTTAACCTTATTTACTCTTAGCAAAGGCTTATTTGACAAATTAAACTGAAAGCATTGGATTTTAAAGTTTGATAGCTGTTTCGCCAAAGCTTTTTTCATTTTCAAACCAATCTCTCTTAATTCTAGCCACCAATAACTACACGCGGGATTTCAAGATCAATTTGAGATATTTTTTTGTTTTCTTATTTACACAATTCTCTCACTTTCACTGTTTAAGCGACTATTTTTCTAGAATTCTTTGGAAGTGATTCATTTGTTGCCATTTTTATTGTTTGAACACAAATTTTTGAATTTTATATTCTGTATTTTATATAATGTCATTGGCACGACCTCCAGCACAAACACAAACGCAACCACAAACAATGGCATTTTCATCAAATAACCCATTTCGGATGTCGACCATGGGTTTGCCATCAGATGAAGATAGTGATAGTGGCGATGGATTATACCCGCCCGCTCCGCCTCCAAGATCCAACTCTGCCGGTTCTAATCGGTTTCAGAATAATAGGCCTTTTTCATTTATGCCTAACGACTCGCGCCCTTCTAGTCAATATTCCTCTACTAGTTCGAATTCTTCTACTCGGGGTGTACCACGGCAATCTATTCTAATTAACGACGATACTAATATTATTAATGATGCATTTTCTAGGTATGTATACTACTAACAAAAAACAAAAAAACAAAAAAAAAAATATTTAGGGATTATGAACAGTTACAATTTCCAATGAATTTGAAATTGGACTCACAGGGTTGACTTTATATTAAAAAAGGTGGTTAACAATAATGGTAAGTTAGGCAATAGATCGGCAGCACGAAAAAAAGTTTTCAATAAGGGGTGTGGATCGATCGTTTAAACATTTTAATAGTGCACAAGCATACCGGGGTGGGGCATGTATGAACTATCGTCTACTAACTTTCAGTCTAAATTCAATCTGTTTTGTTGATGAAGAAATTTTAGTACACCTCCTTTAAAGTTTAAAGTATGGCTTGTAGTTCATAAGTCGTACTTAGAAAAAGGAAAATAAAAATAAAAAATGTATTAAAATCTCATTAACGGATTGGATTCAAGCTAGAAAGAAGAAAAAAAAATTTTTGATAGTTGATATTTAACCCAGGTTACGAGTTTTTGAATGCTTCAAGGATGATCAAGTCGTTTAAATTCGGGGTACTAATGGTACCGGCCAAAGGAACGATCGATCAACTTGCAGAGTACTAGACTAACAAGGCGCGGTGCTGGGTTGGCAAAGTCTGGTAAGGTTTTTGTATTGCGGTAAGTCTCAGATATTTATATCCATGACTTTTTTTCCCTCAATCGAAAAAACAAAAAACAAAAAAAGGTCAACTATAGGGTAACTGATCAGCCACACTATAATGTTTACACTTACCACCACCAGTGTTTATCTAACAGTATCACCACGAAAAGGTTAAGTTTTATTTTTAGGAAACCGCACCACCCGCATTAAATTTTATCAATATTATTTTTACAAAAAGAAAAAAAGTTACAAGTTGCAACTAGCTAAACCAAATTGTTAACCCCCTTACGTGCCACTCCTCTTTTTATATTTTTTTTTCTTCTTCTATTTCCACCGATTTGGAAGTTTTTAATACTTTGAAACAAAGATAAAAGAAGGGAAAAAAAAAAAAAAAAAAAAAAAAAAAAAACCCAGAGGTTGCTAAAATATATTTGGTATTCAATGAATTGTTGAATTGTTTCATGTTCATTCTCCTTTTTTTCAATTTTTTTTATATTTCTATTTTAACACTAACACTTCTAGACGACAATACTCTACATTAAACTCACAAAGAAACCAACCTTATCGAAAGTCAACCAACCCTTTTTTAGAAGACATGGCATCATCATCTCCGCCTCATCGACCGCCTCCAGCTTATAAGGAAATCCGTGCGAATAGAACAATTATTCCTCCACCTCCACCTCGCGTTTCATCAAAGGAACACGGTTTATCGGTGTCTCCACCAGCTAGACCACCATCTTCAACTAAACCATCAATCAAACCGGGTGTTTCAACATCATCATCGTCAAGAATGAATAGGCCACGAGCTAATAGCGATAGTTCAGTCATTGAACCACGTGAACGAGAAAGACGGGAACGACGCCATCAAGAACGTGATAGAATAGCTAGTAAAGATTCACCATCCAAACATCATCATTCATCTAGTAAGAAGAGTAGCTCACGTCGAAAAAAACAAGTTCATACTGATACTATTGATAAGTTGGACGTTACAGGGTTCTTTGGCCCAGGGTCATTTCATCATGATGGTCCATTTGATGCTTGTAATCCTAATCGAAATAAGAATGAGAAAAAGGCACCAGTCAAAGCATTCCCAGCCGATGGGGCAAATATGAGCTTGAAAGGGTCTAATGCTAGAGGCAAACAACAAACAGAAGATCAAGTTATGGGTAGAGTTGTTGATGAAGCTTATTTGGATTATAACACTACTAAAAGATTTGGTAGAAATAATAACCCTAACCCTAATCCTAACCCTAGAACCCCCACTCCACCAGTGAGAAGTGACACTCCGCGAAGTGACATTTCTTCATTTGATACAGCAGCAAAAATCAAGCCAGTTCATGGTGATTTGACCTGGGGTTTAGGTAGCAGTACATATTTGGATGGTGCACCAGCATCTAAGCAAGCCATCGAAGAATCTGATCAAGCAAAGGCGCAGTTGGGGAGAAAGAAAAGTTTGGTACAACGGTTAAGAGGTAACGGTCAAGGTCCACCAGTTCGACGACCTACTGTAGGTGAAACTCTAAGTGTGCCAAGTGGGCCACCAATTCAACGAACTAATTCCAATCCGGATAATAAAGTCAGTTGGCAAGATACTAAACCAAGAAGTAGTGAGATTGATGTTGTTCCTGTTCAAAGCCCAGCAGCTCAAAACTCAAGTGGTAATGGATTGTTGCGTCGAGTCAAATCTTTAAAAGTAGGCGGCCGAAGACGGTCATAAATACAAACAAACAAAAAACCACAAAAAAAAAAAAAAATTTGATTGTACCTACTGTTTTATTATTTTATTTTTTTTTTTCATCTTTTATTTAGGAGTTTATATTTGTAATGATGTTTAATCTTTTTGTTCTATTCTATTCCAAAAAAAAAAAAATTGAAACTCCAAGGTTTCAGGACCCCAGATGTGCACATTTACATTATCAACAACCACTGCCGTCTGGATATCGATTTGATCCCAAAACTACTACTACAAATACAAACATCAATAAGGATAAGGATATGGATACTGCACCTCAGCCGTACTCTCCACCGCCAGCACCTGTTGAACCCAGAACTCATTACAGGTATGGAAAAGGGTACAATTCGCAGTATACCACCAACCCATAGAAACAAAAAGATTCTTGGGGATTGGATAGTTTGGAAGGTATAGATGATGGTTGAGGATTGGCTAATGTAATGAGGAAAGACAACAATTGGCTAAATGGTGGATTGGAATTCAATAGTGATGAATAATATTACTCTTATTCTCGTGGCAGTAAAAGAGATTAACAAAAAAAAAAAAACAAGAGCAAAACAATTAATTGGCGAGTATGGTCAAAATTTCAATAAACAAAGTAAATAAAACCAAAAAAGTTTAAATTCATTCGTCCTATAGTCTAAAACTGATGATGAATACATGCATAAATGGACCAGTTGAAAGCGACAACTATCGGGTTAGTCAACTAATCATCAAATGTGTGTTAATACATACACTTTGCGGAGTATCATCCAATCTCCCCTCATTACCATTAGCCAAATTAACAAACGAACGTAATTTTTTCCGATCTTTACCACACAGTTTACAAAACTTGTCAATAATGCTACCAAATTTGCAAGTTGGTATAACTAAGAATTGCGCTTCATAATCCTCGGTTGTGAATAGAATTCGGGTATTATCAAATCGGGTATTATCATGGTGGTATTTATTGCAGATTTCCAAATCATTTTTACAATGAGTTACTGGAACGACAGAATCATGTGTGTACTTCATGGTATTTTTGTTGAGATATTTGGTAGTTGGCAAAATTAAATGGCGGATGGTGAGGTTTATATGTATCAGAGATTGTTTTTTTAGTTGTATATGTACGGAACGTTTCAAGATCAACGAAACCATGACAAATTGAAGAAAAAAGTACAATTGGCAATTAATAAAACGCCCGACTTGGTATTATATATCACGTTGTTTATTCTACTACTACTTGTTATAATTAAGCGCGCGTTTATTATGTATTAATTTGGTAGATTGATTAGTTTATAACCTTATATACGCCTGGAAATATCACCATAATCGTTGCTAGATCATTGTCAGAACTCTGCACTAAACAAAAACATAATTACCATAAAAAAAGGTTTTATGTGGTGACATTATTTAAACGCCCCAACTGACATTTCAAATGTCATGTAAATATTAATAATCATCATCAGAGTT
This sequence comes from Blastobotrys arbuscula, assembly GCA_030564365.1. Classification (NCBI taxonomy): domain Eukaryota; kingdom Fungi; phylum Ascomycota; class Dipodascomycetes; order Dipodascales; family Trichomonascaceae; genus Blastobotrys; species Blastobotrys arbuscula. Next base: position 20,792 of record JAJLUN010000109.1, on the reverse strand, counting down.
ATGCAGGGGATAATAGCGTGGCCAAGAGAATTAATTAGAATCCAAATCATTACATATACGTAGTAATAATGAATTCAGTGAAATCTTTTCAAAACCTTTGATAATTATAACCTATGAGCAGAAAAAATGGCTGCTAGCCTCGTAGGGTGCGGCTCCTAAAAAAGTATAGGCGGTGGGGAGCAGCCGAGTCGCAATTTCTCCCCGTAAGTAATTGATTTTTTTATAAAACTAGCGCCAAATTTCTAAAAATAAAACCAATAAAAAACAAGCCAAAAATCTATAGAGAATTAAACGCGCTATGAATGCATGCAAGTACAACATGGCCCATGTGATATAAAAAAACAAACTTTGTTGCAATAATAATAATATGTTCTCCTAGATTGTTGACAGACCCAAAAAGTATAAATAAATGGCAATTTCTTCCAAAATATCCTTTTTTTTTTTTCTTTCTCTCTTTCTTCTGTATCGATTCGCTCGATATATACTACAACCAGACGACGTAGTAGATGTTTTCGCGGGATGCATTCGCCATGTAAATTTTTTTTTTTTTTGTTATTAATAAATAGATTTTTTTGTTTTTGTTTTTGTTTTGTATTATCATGCCAACTGTTGTAGACAGCTTGATCAACATCAGGCGCCACTTGCATCTAGTTACCGAGCCTGTGTAGTTTTCAAAATTTAAGTTTTTAAAAATGGTAATATAGAATTCTAATTAATTGAATTTTGTGGAGCACATGTAGCCCTCTGCTTTAAGCTTTTACATCCGGGTGGCAGTTATAGGGGGAAAAAAACTACCACCACCAATTTTTTGGCCAAATTTTGGAGGTACAAAATTTTTCACCACCAATTTTTTTTTTTTTTTTCAACCAATTACACAATACCATGTATTCAATAACTAGATCTACTCGCCAATGCTCCAACGTATTTAAACGAACATTATTCACAGTGAGTGAAATGCCAAATTTTGAAAAATCACGAGGGATCCCGGGTCTTCTATCCCCCCAAGGTTTGGACGTTGCATGGTATCAGTACCAAACTCATTTAATCAATCGCCTAAACGACCTAGTCAAGGAACAACCAGAGTTATCAAAGTTGACAATTTTCGAATTAGTACAAGCCACTAGCGTCAACCCAGAACTGTACGGGATCAACTTTTATGCGTCACAAGCCTACAACAATGAATTTTTTTTCGCTAGTTTAACTGATTCCAAAAACCCAGATGCTAAAATTAGTCCACCAACTATTAGTGAACAATTACAAGTTGATACTAGTAACAAAGTGTTGAACAGCATTCCCGAAGTTGGCGGTGACAACACAAGCACATATTTAAAAGGCGCTATGAAGGATAGTTTTGATAGTGAATTGTCATTCCGAGAGTTGTTGGTTAATAGAGCCAGTTCCATGTTTAGTAATGGATACACATGGTTAGTGGAGTCACAATCAGGCGCCGGTTCGTTATACGTTTTGAACACTTATAACCATGGCACACCATTTGAGCCAGAAAGGGGGGAAGCTGCGGCAAACACACGAAGCGGGGTTCGAGAGGTTGGTGGCAGCAGTAACAGTGGCATCAGGGCTAATAATTTAGTGCCATTGATTAACGTTAATGTATGGCAACATGTTTATTTGCCGGATTATGGTGTAGCTGGTAAACGCAGATTTGTTGAAAATGTCTATGATTGTATTGATTGGAAAGTTATTGCGAACCGGGTTATCGGTAGTAGAAAGACTGTTAACCGGTTTGCAAGCAGCCATTACATTTAAATTTTTAATCAAAAAGTGACACGAGAGTAGACAAGAGTAGGTATTTTGGATTGACAAAGAGTTGGATCGAGATCTCGGGAAAAAGTGTTGAGGAATTGCGTGATAAGGGAGGGGATGAAAATAATATGAATACAAGATGATTATTATTTTTTCGTATTTTATTTAAATCGTGTAAATAGTATAAATAAATTGATACATTGTATAATAGTTTATTAATAATAATAATAATAATAATCATAGTTTTACAAATGGAAAAACAATTGGTTGTGGAACGGTTAGGGTTGGAAGGTGAGAACGAAACTGTATCTTTTTTACTAGAACAATTAAGTTTAATCAACGACGATGAAGCTAAAAATATCATTAGTAAAGCCTGTGAGTTTTATAAAGACGACCCGAATTTTCCGCGCAAAATTCTGGAATTAAATTCAGAAAACAATGTTGAAGAGGAAAAATATGGACAGTTACGATTAGAAGCGGTATTGATCAAACACCACAGTCCATACCCTGAAGTACGAGCAGTTACAGACCCCTTTGACGACGACAGCCTGCCCGTTGAAACCTGGAAAAGCTATGGATTAGGCTTGGCATGGGTTGTTATCGGCACTGCAGTTAATACCTTCTTTATGACCCGACAACCTTCAATTGAAGTAAGTGCCCCATTATTGCAACTGTTAATCTACCCATGTGGTAAACTTGTTGCCAAATTGTTCAAAACTGTATGGAATACAAAAGAACAGACATTGGCCACAATAATGTTCAACATTACTTTAGGTTTACCATATGTCACATCGCAAATATTTGTCCAAAAGTTGGGTGTGTTTTATGGTAATGCTTGGGCCACTGCTGGGTACCAATTTTGTTTTGTGCTGTCCACCCAATTATTAGGGTTTGGAATCGCAGGATTGATGCGAAAGATTTTAGTTTACCCAGCTGAATGTGTATGGCCGTCAAATTTACCAACATTGGCGCTAAACCGAGCATTGATGAAACCTGAATTACCCGGTGAAAAAATCCATGGGTGGACTTGGTCAAGATATAAATTTTTTATGATTTTTTTCAGTATCAGTGCCATTTACTTTTGGTTTCCTGACTTTTTGTTCCAGGCATTGAGTAACTTCAATTGGATGACTTGGATAGCGCCGCAGAAAATGGGGCTGAGCATTGTCACCGGGATGTACGGGTTGGGAATCAATCCATGGCCCACCTTTGATTGGAATATTATTAATCGAGAAGCATGTTTGGTAACACCGTTTTTTGCATACGCTAATCATTTCATTGGCATTGCATTGAGTGGGGCTATACTCATCCCCAGTTTATTTTATAATAATGTCAAATGGACCAAATATCTGCCGATTAACTCGAACCGATTGTTTACAAACACCGGTGAGCCGTTTAAAATTCGGGAAATTTTGACCAAAGAGGGCAAGTTTGATGCTGATAAATATAATAAATATTCCCCACCGTTTTACTCTGCAGCTAGTTTAGTGGTGTATGGATCATTCTTCATGTACTACCCCGCGTCAATAGTTTATTCGTTATTATACCATCGAACAATTATAATGAATGGGTTGAAAATGATCAAAAACTTCTGGAAAAAAGATGATAAGATTAATAGTGAGAAAGAAGAGAAGGAAGAGTTTGATCCACATTGTCGGATGATGAAAAAATATGAAGAGTCGCCAAATTGGTGGTATCTAGTAATATTAGTTGTGTCATTAGTATTAGGAATTGTATGTGTCAAGGTTTGGCCTACCGAAACTCCGGTATGGGGGATTTTTATGTCATTAGGTGTCGGTATCGTATTTTTGATTCCAATTGGTATGATGAAGTCTGTCACGAATATAAGTCTAGGGTTGAATGTGTTGACAGAGTTAATCAGTGGGTACGCCTTACCTGGTAACGGCACGGCAATGATGATCATCAAAGCGTTTGGATACAACACCAACGCGCAAGCATTGAACTTTGTTAGCGACTTGAAACTAGGACATTATGCAAAAATCCCCCCTAGAGCTGTATTTAGAGCTCAAATTATATCAAGTTTGTTATCAGCAATTGTTACCATTGGCGTGACAAACTGGCAAATCGCAAACTACCCCACAATCTGTCAACCTGATCAACCACAACGATTTACATGTCCTGGTGAAACGACTTATTTTTCTGCATCAATTGTATGGGGGGTTATAGGCCCCAAAAAAGTATTTGGCGGTTTGTACCCGTTGTTAAAATATTGCTTTTTAATTGGCGGGTTCATACCAATTCCATTCTATTTATTGGACAAGTATACCGATATTAGGGCATTCAAGTTTGTGCATCCATTGGTGATAATGAGTGGAGTGTCAAGTTATGCACCGTACAGTATGGCATTCCATATTGTAGGGTTTTATGTGTGTGGTGTCTTTAAATATATCAAGAAACGGTATCCAGGATGGCATGCAAAGTATACCTATGTGTTGAGCGGTGCACTAGATAGTGGGGTTGCGTTGGCAGCGATTGTGATATTCTTTGCAGTAGGATTTCATGGGGTTGACGTTAATTGGTGGGGGAATACTGTTTCAAAGAGTGGATTTGATGGAAGCCCTGGGGCACAGAGACCACTGCTGTATTTGGAAAATGGAACAAACTTTGGACCCTCTGTTTATCCATAACCAGAAAAAAAAAACAAAAGAAAAAAATTCGACAATGTCGTATCGTTATCAGTCATTACTGTGAGTAGTTTCAGAATCATTTTTGCGTGGAATTTTTAGATTTATGACGCCTTAAAGCACAGCCACCGTTATGGGTATTTTTCAGCGCCGACGAAGGTTCAATATATTTACCGTCGCAAGTTACCCAATTAGACATTGTGGGTAGGGAGAATTGGACGACGTTTAGTTCTTAATAAAAAAAAACAACGAAAAAACTACCAGAGTATACTAGTTCTTGTTCATGATAAATTACTCATGTCTAAAAGGTTTTATTAATAAAATTTGATACTTTATACGCCCAGCTTTAATCGGTGTAAAAGGGGGGAACCCGCGCCGCATCGCATGTGGCGTTTATATATTGTAATGCTTCTAGCACTTCATCTGAAATGGGAAGTTGAGCCGCATTGGAAGTGGGCAGTTGAGCTTGTTCTGAATTAGACGGTTCAGACATTTTAGTGAGGGGAGGGAGTAGAACAGATTTTATGAAAATGTTCCCTTGATTATTTTACCTAAATTATAGAATATTACAGTCCTTTCATATACAAAATAATGTTTCCACGTATACAATTTTAACTTTGAACTTAATTTAAACTTTTATCCACTATACCATCTTTAAAGCTCTTATTCAATGTACCAGCATTGAAAATGTCCTGCATTAACTCCAACAAGCATGAACCTGGTAAGCACATTGCAACAGCGTTAGATCTGTAATAGCAGTGGTTGCAAGCAGAAACAGTATTCATAGGTACGGACTTTTAAGTTTAGGTCTTTGTAAAACTACATGGTATATGCGGTGGATCAATTTGGTATATAAACTAAACAATTGAACAAAGAATTTAAGAACAATTCATTATTTAATTTTTTGACTGACAAATGAGGACGCTGATGGGGTGAAAGAGGGGAGGGCGAAGGCTGATGGGTTGTGGCTAGGAAATTTAGTATTCAATTAATAGTATAAAAGTTAATAAAATATGTATAATATGATAACACAAAAAATGTTCTTTTTAAGAACTAATACGTCACAATTTCTGACGTGTGAGTGGTGAGACATGATCATCATTAACAAAGGTTTAAATTTAAATAATGCATAATAAATTGTTCGACCGTCGTATTGCGCCGCAGTCCACCGTATTTCAATACTTTAAAGTATTAGACAAACATTCTCTCACCATGGTACTTGTAGTAATCTGGCAACTCATTAGCCAAATAACCATGTTCAGCTTTAGTAATCACAGATTCATCCCGTTCAGGAAAACCTTCCAAACTTGTACCATACATTGCAACTGAATGGGTAATCAGCTTTGTATTGATAACCCATGCATCGTAATTCACATTGTTCAAATTATCACACAATAAATGGTAGCATTGGTCATATTGTTCACCTTTAACGCCCCCAAACATTTCAACTTCTGCAGAAGTTTTCAATTGTTCGGCACCAGTGGCCACCCCACCGGCAGGGATACCATGTTTGATAAACCCATCATAATCACTCCTTCCATCAAAGGGGATAAAAGAGTGATTGGTTCCAGCAGATTCATAAAATCTAACATACATGTCTCGTAATTCTTGCGATCCAACTGGGTTTTCTTTGTTGTTTGCATCGTAGATTTGATAAGCATAGTTTGGTGATGCCATCATATCATAATCCATAAACAATCGAATCTTTAAATTTTCTTCTTTAGTTAATGTATCTGCATAGTAATCGGATCCCAATAACCCTTCTTCTTCTGCTGCCCACCATGCGAACCGGACAGCATTCTCAACATCATAATTGGTTAGTACTTTTGCGGCTTCTAATAAACTAATTGTACCACTTCCATCATCGTTAATACCTGGACCTTCTGGTACAGAATCTGAATGTGCACCAAGCATGACTACATTATCATGGTCACCTTTTTTAGTTTCTGCCAAAACATTCAAAGTTTCTACTTCATGGACAAATGAATCCATCCAAACTGTAGTATTTAAATACCCATGCTTGTTAATTCGTTCAATGAGTTGTTCACCTTGTTGTTTAGTTAATCCAAAAGTCGGTACATGATTTTCATTTGGTGTTCCTAAAGTACCACTGATATATTCATCCCCCTCATTATTATAAATCAAACAAGCAAGTGCACCAGCTTTACCAGCCAATTCACTTTTTTCACCAAATGGACATTCACCTCTGGATACTAGTACAATTTTGTTATAAACGTCATTATCAAAATCTTGTTGTTGACATCCATAGTTTTCTGCAAAAGTTAACAACCCATTTTGTGGTTTATTATCTTTAGTAGGTGGGGTTAGTGAGAATGCAACATGTTTAAATTTTTCTTCTTCAACAGTTATTCTAGAAGTAGTAACTTTACCAGCAGTGGCATTAAATTTTTGAGTCCAAATGTCATAATAATCATCGAATTCTTTCAATGAATCAAGAATGTAGTCAATAGTGCCCCAATGGCCCGGACTGCCAATTACTCGTGTAGGATTACCATACTCGTCTACACTTTTTAAGGCAATTTCGTACAAATCGTTAGCCCGTGATTCTAATGCTTCTGCAGTGATACGTGATTGGATTGATTCACTGGTTAGCTCGCGATCATTAGTTAACAAGCTTTGGAAAATGTGTTGAATAGTACTGTATTGTAACGATTGAAATGATTGTAACGATTCCAGATTGAATGGGATAGGTAGTGCCGTCACTGTCGACGCTGTTGCTATCAAGCAATACGCGACTGTTTTTTTGTGGAACATTTTTTTTTTTACTAAAAAATATAATCAAAAGTGGTTAGTATCAGGGAAGGATTTTTAAAACTGAGATTTGACGCACGAAGCTTAAACTTTTTTCGGTTCGTAGCGAGAAACAGAAATCGCCCAACGGTTAAAAAAAAAAGCTATAGCCAAAAATAGAATAAAAACAAAAACAAAAACAACAAAATAAAAAATCTTGAAAGAATATTTACACCATGGCAATAACTGTACCGATATAGAAATAAACTAGTTACCATGTTAGCTTTTTGAAATGGTCATTGAGGTGCAGATTTAATTATAATTGTTCCTTCCATATAGATAATTGGCCTAAGAATTACCAGAACCATAGTTGTGATTTGTGTTGTAGTATCAGACATACCAACACACACAATCTCTCAATGGGCCATTAGGTAATTTGAGTTTAGTTGAGTCGTTAATTTTAGGTGGAGACAGATTATGTTTACCTACTCGGCAAACCTTTAAGTGTCAATTATGTTTTAACTCTCGTTTCTAAAAGCGGCTTTATTGTCTTTCTCTGAACCATATTACTACTACTACTACTACCTACAGGCATAAAAAATCATAGTTGAAGACTAGTTTTTGAGGCTTGTGCGTAATTGCTGAAATTGATGGGGAGCTTTTTAAATTGAAACGTACCGATAGGTACCACCCAACAGGATACTTTGATGATGACTGTTGGTTAGGTTTTTCATTTCTAAATTCCGTACTTTCAGCCACCTTAATTAGTATCATCGTGATAAATGTGATTCTTGACAAATTGCGATCTTTTGATAGTCTATATGACTATCTATTTTCCATTGTACCCAGAGCTGTCCACATTGCGTAAATTCTTATAGAGACCTAATATCATTAATGATCTAGAACTGGGTGTTGGAACGAATATCACTAAGTTTTTGATCCCTACATTTTTATGCAGTATTGATAGCACCTTTTTAAGTAGCAAATCACAACCACTTATCGACCCAACTTGTATGCACTTTCCTATTCTTTTGTTCGCTCATCCATAATCTTTTGAAGATCCTTCTCCACTTTACCTTTCACATCATTATTGTTAAACACCTGTTCGTCTAAATATTCCCTCACAAACCGATAAACCTGCTCCTCCCTCTTGAAACTCGTATGCGAGGTCTTTTCAATAACTCCTTGTAATAAGCTCGCCGAATTGGACGCGCTTTGCTGTAAAATACTAGGATTGTTCTCTAGCTCTTTTCCAACAATTTGTTGCACTGCTTGAATCATCTCCTCGTGCGCTTTACTATCCATAAAATCTTGCAACACCTGTCGTTTCAATTCATCAAAGTCACCACGTCGTTTATACGTGTCTACTAATTCTTGTGATGAAGAAGTCGAGGGAGGTTTATGGCTGCCATTTTGTGTACCCATTTGCAGTTTTATTTATTTTTTTGTTATTTTTTTTTTTTTTTTTGGTGAGTGTGAAGAGGGAAAAGCTATCACGCACGTACCGTACACGCCACAGGCACCGCGCGGTTGGAAAGTTAATTAAATTTTTAATTTTTTTTGTCGCGAAATATTGTTCCGCCAAAACATATATAGACGAAACTGCTATCAAGATATCAAAATGAACTTGAGCAATATTCTCAAATCAATTGAACAAGACGTAGAAGTTGATAATGATGGGAAAATTTTTGATGTTAATGATATGGCCAAGAGTTTAGACGGATTGGCTGATAATGATGGTGAAAATGATGTGGAGATGGAGGACTATGATTATAACCATGAAGGGGATCAGACGGTTGAGGATATAGAGATGGAGGATGCACCTATACACGAAAACCAAATCCACGAAGAAATAATTAATGAAAATACTATAGAAAAACAGCAGGAGGGGAAAGAGGACAAGGAGGATGGTAAAATGTTTAGTTTGAATCCTACGTCGCTGGGGACGACATTGGGTGCCAAGCTGGCCTCAGAAAACACGAACAATAATAACGCATTGGTATTGAAAAAGGTGGATACAGAAACGAATACAACTAATATAGACAATACCACAACTGACACAACTGACACAACTGACACAACTAACACAACTAATACAACCAAATCAACTGGAACAAATACAGGAAGTAATTCATCATTGCGTAACACGCCTAAACAAGGTCAAGATGACGAGCATGTTGCACCATATTACCACATGCCTATCCCTGGCGATGAGTACTGGGTCGCCACACATACCAACACTGCATACGTATTCCGAACCTATCTCCACCTAGCTTTTAACGCTTTAATTGCAATATTGGTATTATATGTTGTGTCATCGGGGTTTATAACTTTTTGGCGGGATGTGGACACAAAATTAGAAGCAGAATATAACAATAGAATGTCAGAAATTGCGTCATGTACAAGAAAATATTTGGAGAATGACTGTCGACCAGGGACAAGACCGCCGGCGCTGGAAAAAGAATGTGAGATGTGGGAGCGATGCATGCAGCAGGATGTTGATGGCCGAATAGGACGAACTAGAGTAACTGTGGAGTTGGTTGCCGAGATTATTAACAGTTTTATTGAACCGTTTAGTTACAAAACGATCGTGGTTAGTTGTACTACTATTATACTTGCATTGTTTGTTAGTAACTTTATTTTTGGATTTTGGAGAGCAAAAGCGTATTATAAGAATGATAGTGTTCGTAAATCATTAATTGGTTAGATATATTGCTTAATATTGTATTACTTATAATTCTAATTATAATGATAGAATGTTTTGTAATCGATACAACTTGTACCGAATTTCCCCCCAAATGGTATTATTACTTAAGATTGCCTGTTTCTTTTCTTCCTTTTCCATTTCCATAATTTCTTTACCCATCCCCGGTTCTGTCCATACACAATTGGTATCCAAATCAGCCTCACTCAATTTCACCATCTTATCAGTATGCCAATGAGTTATTTTCCACCCTACGTAACAAATGATAAACACTGCAACACCTAAATATGTACCGAATGGTGATTTCCAATCAACTGGCTTTTCTTGTACACTACCGTACCCCATTCCGGCAAACAGGAAAAACCCAATTACCAATGCAACCAAAGGAACTAATGGGAAGCTGTATTGTTTTAATGGTAAATCAGATAATGGTCGACCTTGTGCTTTCATTGCAAGAATAAATCTAATATTAATATACCCAATGGATAACCAGGTTAGAATAGCAGATGCACCAGTGATATTCATAAACCATGTAAATACCACCCCTTCACCCCAAATTGTGGTCAAAAAGGCCAAACATGCAATTGCAGTGGTAGCCATCACTGATGCGATCGGCACACCATGTTTATTCGTCCATCCAAACACCGCAAACATTTTCCCTTCATGAGCCATACTCATTAACATTCTAGAAGAAGCGTAAAAACAACTGTTAATCGCCGTTAAGACAGATACTAAAAGAATTGCATTGACTAAATGCTTGGCGGCGCCAAATCCTGCGTCGACAAAAATTGTAGTAATCGGTGAAACTGCCACATCGCTGTCACTACTAGCTTGCAATAGAGTAGGATCTTTATAATTAATATTCAACCCTACTACCAACACTGTTAATACCATGAAAAGAAGAATTCGAACAATTGCCGTCTTTGCGGCAAGGGGGATCGCCACGTGCGGCTTCTTGGCTTCAGCAGATGCCAATGCCACTAGTTCAGTGCCACCGAATGAATAAAATGCATAGACTACACATTGGAAGAATGCACCAAACCCACCATAAAAGGCTTGACCATCTTTCCAATTAGATAAACCGGGACTTGGTTTATCTGCCGCTTTGATAGCACCCCAATTGTATAACAATCCAACAATAATAAAAACAATAATGAACAAAACTTTGATAATTGTGCCCCAATATTCAATTCTACCATAATTTTTCACATTAGTTAGATTGACAAAAAATATCGGGAAAATAAAGATCAATGCCCAAGCCCAACTAGGCACTTGAGGAGCCCAAAACTGGGCAATCACCCCAGCAGCAACAACTTCACTGCTAATACTGAAACTCCACTGTAGAAAATAATTGATCCCTAATGCGAAACCTAACGAATCATCGTGGAACCGTGTGGCATATGAAGCAAATGCACCCGAGCTAGGAATATAACTAGCCATCTGACTTAACACCAGCACCACACACCATGTGAAAATCCCTACGACGATATATGTTAACAATGCAATTCCGGGCCCGCCAGTAGCGATACTTGTACCCAAACTTAGATACACTCCAGTACCAATCGATGCTCCTAACGCTAGTAAGTTGATTTGTCCTGAGCTTAGCCCTGCTTGGACTTCAGTATGCCCTGGAACTCCAAATATTTTTTCCTGCCATGTGTTGGCGACCACTATTTCTTTGATATCTTCTTCAATGCTCGTTTTCCTACTCATTTTTTTTTTTTTTTTATTATCTTTTTTATATGCCAAGTAATGGTTAACCAATGTGGTGGAGTACAATATATATATATATATATTAAAAAATATAGGAGGAAAAAAAAAAGTGGAAAAGTGAAAGAGGTATTAAAAACGAATAATTATTGACAATTCAGGTTAAATTATTACACAATTAGTGGAAAAAATTTCTCCACCACAGCTGTACTCCTCTATAGCGTAGTAAAATAAAGTGTAAAAGAAGCTTTTGTCGTTTACGGTAAAAAATAAAAAGTTTAAAAGAAAAAAAAGCGGTTCGTGTCTTAGATTGTATGATTCTAGTGGTTAGAACACGATTTTTTTAAATTGTGCCAACGCCGCATACGGTTTTTTTTTTCTTTTCTTTCAAGTGTGGGGCGATAAAACGCCGTGCGGTGGAGTTGGCAACGCCAACATGCCTAACTTAGACACTTGCCATGGTAACGTGGTCAAGAATAAAGATGAACCATAGAAACCATAAGCACAATCGTTCATTGAATGTCGTGATTGCTTAAAACACTGATGGTGCATAATTTATCAGTCATATCACGTAATTTTTGATTAAACTTTTATGTGTTGAGTTAGTTAGTTATTGTTATTTAAATACCCGAAAAGTTGTGGAATATAAATATGATAAAAAAAAAAAAACACAACCTCTGCATATGAAAGAGAATTTATATAATTATAAAAAATTATTAAATTTAATAAGTTATACAGTCATTTTTTCATCTATAGCAGAAGGAGAAGAAATATTGATACTAGGATATGGATGTTTTTGCATTGACCGTTTATCCAATTCCCAACCCGAAAACTCCAACGCTTGTTCAATCTTCAAATCATTGAAAATTTTATCTATCGTTGCTTTAGTAGCTGTGATCAACTCGATTGCAGTTAATGTGCTATTTTGATTCAAAGCTCTGGCGATTAATAAAGCATGTACCCAACTTTTGATATGAGAATTAAATGGACCATTATTAACTAGACAAATGTTGACAACAACCGCTCCTTGGTTGATAGTATAACTGATGATATATCCTGATTGAGTTGTGCCGCACGCATCAACCAATTCATCCAACGATGCATTGATATTTTTAACCACAGATTCAAAGCCGCCATAAGTTGCTTTACCAATTGTGGTCCTACTATTTGGCCCATACCACCGTAACAACCCATCTGGTTCCAGGATTTTTTCTCGCAGTGACACTTTTCTTGGCGATAATACTAATTTTGACAGCGATTTTGGTTCATCCGCATCCATGGAGTATGATCGCTCAATTTCCGGCAACGATTGAATAATATCACTAAACAAAATATTACTTCTTTGACGGTTCAGACTCCGCATGACTACATGGACAACTGCCTGATAATTTGTCCATAAATGTATACCCAACAAGCTTAGAACTGTAATCCACATTGTCATTCCTTCTCCTTGTACCACTCCTACCAACATACTACCCGTCAACGTCCCCATCAATGTAATAACAGTTTCTTGACTTTGATCTTTGGCATTAACATCACCAATTGATCCTTTAACAGGGTTTGTAAAATGTAATGTCAGCGCTGCTCGTGACCCACCTGCAAACACACCACAAATTGATTTCAACAACCCTGCCAAACATAAACAAACTATTTTGGCGTTTTTATTACCAGGGAAAACTGGGGATAAACATTCAAAAATTATAGCCGTATCATTAACCAAATCCGCTACATATCTATACTTTTTCGCTTCTGGTTCCAAACTCGATCCATACTTCCATGCATACACAATGGTTCCCAATCTCCCCACTGTTTCTTGTATAATTTTCATAAATAACGCCGACGTGGATGTGGCGCTTTCATCACCTACACCAACTGCGCTTAATACACACCTATTTGCAAACAGCCCGGCAATTGATGAGCTGAATGCTTGGACGGAGTCGTAAATTTGGTAATCAATGTAATCATCACTAACGCTGAATGGGAACCCGGTTGGTAAAAAGATTGCGATTATTTGTTGTAAAAAATTGTCGCGATTGTTTAGAAACCACCCGACACTTTTGGTTTCTTTAACTTGTCGAGATGAAATGTCGCGGGTGTTTGTGCCTTCGTATATTTTTGTCAAATACCCGTTCTCGTCCACCTGTTGAATCGTTATTAGGTCTTTCATCTCTATTACTTTAAAAATGTTGTACGGATGTGGCGGAGGGACCTAAAAAATGATGTTGACAATTAAAACAATGAGATGTTGAACAGTACTGATAAACTTTTAAAATAAAGTTGAAACCCAGTTTCACACCAAACCTTCAAAAGCACGCAGTCAAAACAAAAAAAAAAAAAAAAACAAAAAAAAACTAATACACGTATAGGATGCGTTACAAGTTTATTTTTTTTGGAATGTTACCCGGAAGTGTTATGTATAACCGTTGTTATCGGCCCCCGTTGATAATTAATATCGGCTCCGACTTTTTGTTTTTGTTTTTTCTAGACAAATTTGTTCAGCAAAAATTTTGCATCATTATCAACTTGGAAAAAAGCATGAACTTATAATGGAATAAGGTTAGACCCACTAGCAATTGATCTACTAAGCTTAAAAATCCAGTAGATCCAGCATTAATAGTAAATATATAAGCTTAAGCAGTAATATTAGTATCAGATATTAACTTTAAGAATTCAAAAAAATAAAAAAAAACATTCTTTATTAGACAAACGGTGCTGACTAATATTTAAAAAGGTTATAATTGTTCAGCCTCACCAGTAAAAAAGCTGTTTAAACAAATTTTTTTTTTTTTTTAATTTCAAAATCTTATTTCGCCATTTCAGCTGTAAATTTTTCAGTTTATCACAAATGTTCGATTGGGGCCACAGAATTTTAATTAAGGTGTATGGTTAATTAATAATCTTATTGTTCAAGGAGGGGTATAAGGGGGCACACGTCAGACACACTAATGGTATTGCTGCAATGTTAGAATAGTGTAAACCACATAATCTGTATGTACCCCGGACACACCGAACCAACGCATGCATTGCCGCTGCTTGTACAAGCACCGCACAAAAGCTTGGTTGAGGCAGACTAATAAATTAAATACACCTCCTTTCCCCCCCTCCTCTCCAACAACCTGATGCACTCCTAGCTATAGTAAGTATTCATGAAGGTAAAATCAGTGGCCAGTCTTATCATATCGACCTGAATCGATAGATATAAGCTATCCATGCTTATTTATTGTCACCTCCCTAATTATTTTACTAATCAAAGGAGGTTTATAATCGGTGGATGATGATCATTGTTTTGCATTCAACACTTACTGTAAACTACTCCACGATATAGTCTTATAATTTAAATTTAGACGTTTCATCCAACAAATAATTAGCTTTAACAGACTATATAGGGTTTATTTATTCTTATATAATGGACGGATATTATCCAACGGGAAGGTTTCAACCGTCCCGGCATATTGGGAAAAAGGCCCCAACGAACTGGATCGAAACGGTTTTTTTTTTTTTTTTTAAATGTTCCATATTTTACAAAGGAATCAAGTTGCTCAACGCAATCAAAAATCGATTCAAAGATAAAGGCAGCCGAAATTTTTACTCCATCCATCAATTAATTACTAATGTAGTAGAACACCGGGATCGATCCAGATCGAAACATCAGTTCTCGATCCCAAAAATTTTTTTTTTTTTTTTTGTTTTTTGTTTTAGTTGATGTAGATAAATTAGCATTACAACAAGGTTTTCAACATGTTGGTTAAATAAAACTAATGGGAACTAGATGAACAAGCCTTCGTCATTTTTACCAATTTTTTGGGAATCCAAGCAACATGGAGATGCAAGCAATTCCTTTGTATTGTTTGTTATACCCGTAACATGTAACTTGCTTAAGTGATTTCTATACCCGTAATGTAACTAGCTACGCTCGTGATCATAGCTCCCACGAGACATATCAACCATTGTCGCTGTACTAGCAAAAAATGAAACCGTTATTCATCCCAACGTATGGTCAAATTCATTTCAAAAAAATTGCGTCTCTTAAGCTTTGTTTCTGTTATTCATGGCAATACGCGCTTGTTTTGAGAAAAGCCTTAATAATACAAGGTTTCATTAGGAGGGGGAGGTGGTTCAAACTTAACGCTGTAGTCAGCAGAGTTCTAAAAGTAAAAAAAAAAAAAAAAGCTTCTATTTGTTCCTTCTCCCAAACTTAAGTATTTACGCCTCAACAGCCGGAAAAGAGAAAGCAAAAAAAAACCCAGAAAAATCGGCGCATCGGAGCTAATTTATAAACCTTGTAGATTTATATATTTACACTTCATTAAATACTTTTGAGCTATAATTTAAGCTGTTGAGGTGGCTTTAAAAGGAGTGGAATATCGGAGGGGGGATGTTTCAAGGCGTAGTTTTATGAATCAAGTAAAGCTTCTAGATAGATAAAGATATATGAGTATACTAATTATTATTAATAGCAGAGTTACTTTTTATTTCTTAATTTTGTTACTTTTTTAAAGTTTTAAGAAAAAAAAAAAAAAAAAAAATTATGGTGGCGCTGATGTAATTAAAAATAAGACCTACACAAAAAAAGCCCATTCTTTTTTATCACTTATAAATATTAATCTATCTCCCTCTCATTCCTATCCTTTTTTTTTTTTTTTTTTTTTTTTTTTTTTTTTTTTTTTTTTTTTTTTTTTTTTTTCCTTTCTTTCCTTTCTTCCTAACACGTTTTTTATTTTTTATCCTTACTATTATTTTACTTTCAAAACTAAGCAAACAGCCAATAATCTATAATCATGTCCTCACCATCATCTACTATTCAAATTTCTATCACCACACCACAAAAGACGGGTAAGTTATATACAAAACGAAAAAAGAAGCTAACAAAATAATAGTCAATTTGGACGTTGAACCTACAGCGACAATTTCACAAGTCAAAACATTAGTAAACGAACAAGACCCCTCATTACAAACATCGAATTTGATTTATGACGAAAAACCATTAGATGAAAACAAGACGTTACAAGATTATCAAATTATTAGTAATGCCACTCTAAAAGCCGAACAAACAAATGACTCAACAGTGGTTACTGCATCAACAACACCAAAAAGAAAGAGAAATCGATGTTCAAAAAAGAGTTGCACTAACGCACCACTACGAGGTGTGGGTGATTGTGGTACTTGTGGAGGCAAGTTTTGTGGATCACATCGGTTATATGAGACCCACCAATGTCCCGGGTTGACTAACTGCAAAGAAACAATGTTCCAACGAAACGCTGATAAATTAACATCACAGCAAACACAAGCATCTAAAGTATAGATTATTATTATTATTTTTTTAAAAAAGAAAGAAAAGAAAAAAACCAAATCTATTTTATTTAATTCTTAATACCATATTCTACAGCATCCAAAACGTTATCAAAGATATAATCTGGTTGGTGGGTTAGTGAATCACTATCTTGATAAACACCGGTACGAACCAGCATACTCGTCCACCCGTAGTCGTTAGCTCCGTGAATATCGCTCATTTGATTATCCCCCACCATTACTGTTTGCAAGTTGGTTACATTTGGATACCATGAATGTAAAATCCTGTCTGCATATTCATAAGTTGGGGCAAACGGTTTGCCGATAATTGTAGATTGTAATTTACATCCGGTCATTTCTTGATACAGCCGTTCAACACAGATTCTAAACGCCCCTTGACCGAATCGTGGCAGTTGATAATCAGTTGCCCACAATAAGTCATTATTACTGAAATGGATCGGGATACTTGGCTTTGAAGAATGTTGATTTCGTCGTGTACCTAATTTGCCGTTTTCTGATAACAACAAGTCCATAATAATCTGTAAATCCGTCCCATAATCTCTTGGATCGTTAAATACCAACACAGCATCAAATGGGGTATCCAGTTCCACATTACTATCTGTCCATTCTTTCAACTCGTTGTCTTTATATCGATGGAATGGCCATATACTACTTCCAACTTGTTTAATCACATCACTACTCATTGCCACCTTTTCAAATCCGTACCCTTTAGCAACCCCTCGAACCTTATCGCGATCTCCACCAACCACTAGTACCTTTTTGTATTTGTCGGTTAACAATTGGAACGGCGTGTGAGATTGAATAAACTGTCGACTGTTAATTTTCACACCCAATTTCTGCGACAAGTCTTCAACTCGTTCAGCTTCAGTTTTTCCACCGCCGTTGGTTAACAAGATCCAAGGGACTTTCCGGTCGTTTAGAAGGCTTAATGCCTTTGGTGCCTCGGGGATTACTTGGCTGCCGCGAAGAAGTACCCCATCGATATCAAATGCGAAGGCGACTTGTTGGGTGGATTTTGTAAAGGACCGAACAAACAATCGCGATCCAATGGTAGTACGTGGTACAATGGGAACACGTAGTATTCTATTCATATCTGATCTGGTATAAAATTTAAACAAAAAAAAAAAAAAAAAATGTAATAATAATAATAATAATAATAATAAATGCGTGGGAGTATTAACGTTTATAAATGGTGAGAGAGATCGATAAGCTTACAATATAGTATCTGATAATACGTACCGTACCGTAACGCCCGACGGCGCAAATAACGCCAACGCAGTTCGGTGGAAAATTAAAAAAAAAAATTTAACAAATTCTAAAGCTTAAAATATTTATAGTCGTTAGATTTCGTGTATGTATATATACAATAGTATAGTATATCGGAGTTCCGACAGGTATATTATATAATAATGCAAATAGTAGTAATATTAATTACAATCCTTCTTCAACAACCCACTTCTGTTTTTCATAATCTGGCTTTTCAATAACCTCACAGGCATTTCCCGTAACCAACAACCCTGGTGGTCTTGACCCCAACTTGGCAATCGCCTCAGCCACATCTTTTAACCGGGTTCGAATGATCCGTTGATCTGGACAACTGGATCGCTCAATCACACAACATGAAACATTCAAATCCCACCCTTTTTCTTTCAATGCATCCACAATCAGATCAATTCTATGCAACGACATCAAAAATACACATGTTCGGGAAGTGACAAATTCCGGAATGGTAGGCAAGGCGCCTTTCCTACCAGTACCTGTACAAAATAATACTTGGTCCGCTACCTGTCGATGGGTAGCAGGAATGTTGGCCAGCAATGGCGCAGATAATGCACTAGTTACCCCACAAATCACTTCAGGTTTATATCCATGGCCAGTGAAAAAGATATATTCTTCAGCACCTCGACCAAAAATGTATGGATCACCTTGTTTCAGTCGAACGACATGTTGACCTTGACTTAAGGCTTCTAGCCCGGTGGTTAACAACTCTTGTTGCGCTTTATCTGCATTACCGGGAAATTTCTTTGCAACCTGAACTGGAGTAGTTCGTGGGATTAGGTCTAATACTGATTGGGGCACTAGCTTATCAGTTAGGATTAAATCAGCAGAATGAATGGCCCGTAATGCGCCAATGGTTAGTAAAGATGCTGATCCTGGGCCTGCTCCAATCAAGGAAATTTTCCCTTCCTTCCTTGATTGCAATTTCGTGTGTTCTTGTTGTTCATTTTTGGTATTATTATTATAATCTTTTACTAAATCTGTGATTTTAATTTCTCCCAACTGAGATAACGGATAATACTCCACAATCTGCCCCAACCACTTTAACCTCTGCTTCCTCTGTCTTTTTTCACTTTCCATTACTAGTGTATTGAATTTATTAGTTTGTTCAGCATCATCATCCATCTGACCCAATTCATCATCATCTTCTTCTTCATGTTTAATCTCTTCCCGCAACTCTCCAATATTCTTGCAAATTTTACCTATATTACCTGGTAACGAATTAGCCACATGCCGTTTGATTCGATTAGCCAATCGACACCCTTTCCCATTTGTACTCACCCCAACTTGGAAATCACCATCCTTATAGGTAGATAATAATGTGAAAGTACATAACGAGGGTTGGTCCACGACATTCACTGGGATCCGCAACTTTTGACATTGTATACTGATTTTTTCATTTAATGGGTCGCTTTTCGATAGGCACACAAATACCCCGTCAACAACTCCATCTACTTCTGATCGTCCTAAAGTGGTCAAATCAGCAGGCTTGAAACTTCTATTATACTTTTCAATCTCACTTTCAGATTTTATATCGCCAATGACTATGGGTACTGCACCATGCTGTAGCACCTTTTCAACTCTGGTGTTGACTAGATTGGTAGTACCAATCACTAAGATCCGATGGTTGATAACTTTCTGACTCGTTAGTAACATTATTAGACTTTTACAGCGAAAATAGAAATAAAATAAAATAAAAATGAAAAATAGGAAAGATGAGAGAAAGAATAAAATTGACTGATTGACTAATTCGATTTGAAATTTGATCCATGCCGTTTTAATAATTGTAATTATACTATCGCCGCCCCCTCTATTCGGGCGAGTGGTGGTGGTGATAAGTATACTGCAAATGTGTTGATTGCACGTGACTTTTAGAAATAGCTGCAACATTACTCGCTGAAAGCGTTGTCGCTATCAATGCGTAATTTGAGAAAAATTAGACGTGATTTAAAAAATTCTGTAATGTAGCACGGCTGAGAAAAGGAAAATAAAATTAAAGATAGAATGACGAGTTTCACGTGACTGTACACACTTTTCTTTGAAATTTTCACGTGGTCCGTCAAAATATAAAGACTTACCAAGTTGCTTAGGTAAAGTGGTAGCATTAAAATATTCAGAACGTATTGAATTGTAAAGTTTAATTCAAATAAAATATTATGATGAAGTTAATGATTGTAAAACAGCTCCAAGGAATTAATATGGTTGCAATAGTTATAAACGATTGTATAAAGCATTTTTTGGGCGTAATACCTTAATTATCAGTCGTTATTAATAACTACTACTATTCTCAGTGAATCTTTGGTGGCCAGTTAATTGTGGACTTTTTTCCACGGATTTTCTTTGACAAAGTAATAGTGTCGAATAGGTTC
Organism: Blastobotrys arbuscula; assembly: GCA_030564365.1. Classification (NCBI taxonomy): domain Eukaryota; kingdom Fungi; phylum Ascomycota; class Dipodascomycetes; order Dipodascales; family Trichomonascaceae; genus Blastobotrys; species Blastobotrys arbuscula. The sequence goes on along the minus strand of JAJLUN010000109.1, from coordinate 264 downwards.
AAGATAGTGGTGAAATGTACTTTAAAAGAAGAGTAGATGGCCAGTGAACAGGCTGTCAAGTAGACTGTTGGTTTCCACGTGATTAACATCATGTGTTGATTGCATCGCAACAATATCGAAGACAACCAGTAATGTTTATGCTGAGAATATTTATGTTATTCAGTTGTTCTGAAGAAAGTATAAATATGAACTATTTCATTGTTAATATTTATGTTGAGAAACGTTTGCGCTATGATAGTTGGGTAGTTTTGACTATAAATATCC
>JAJLUN010000108.1:21410-52624 GCA_030564365.1 Blastobotrys arbuscula | reverse complement strand
CTAGTTCAGCGCTTATCAATCGATCTTGACTCGGTCCCCCTCCCCCCTTAGAAGGGATCCGGATATACATGTAAATATGTAAGTTTTTGTATCCCATTAAAAATATCGTTATATTGCAAGAAAGAAAGGATTGGGAGAAAAACAACCTCCTATACATATATAAACAGTAAATATCGTTAATCCACCGAACTATCCGGATAACTCTCGGGTTGAGAATTTGAGAATTCTAACTGCAATGTTCTGGAACTGTTCAACCCACGATACTGTAAGGTTGTAAGATATATCTGATATTGTAGCACACAAGCTTCTATCATGTAATCTATACTGCAAAAGTTATCAAAAAAAATGAACCGATACGTACGTTTTAATTGTCATCCGATCCCGATGATTCACTGTGAAATTCTTGTCCTCATAATGCATTCCCATCGACATTATCATCAACACATGTCTATCGATAACAAGCGATAAAGATACCGAGGTAAATACGAAGCAAAATCAAAATTATAATAATTTTTGTATTTGGTGATTTATTCGATCAGATGTTTGTACAATAAATACTTGTATATCTTTTAACTGTTTCAGCTAACGGTTTGATTCTTCATTTTTTGGGATTCCCCCTAACCAAACCATTCAAAATATCAAATTCCGTTGAACAGTTGTTGTTGCTTTTGTTCTTTTCAAACTTCTTTCTTTTGTTTGATTTGTCATTGTTTATTTCATAAATGCATAAAGTATATATCTTTGCTTAGTCTTTCTTGAACTGTGAAGTCTGTGATTTCTTAGCCTGTTTGGGGCATTTTAATACAAGACTGGTAGCGTTTAGCTATAGAACCTAGAATATTAGAATGACCATATTGTATTAATATATTGATACTATTAACATGTTAGTAGATCTCTTGGTAATTAAACACGTACAAGAATAATCAATGATAACATTCCTATCTATTAAGATGCTGATTATGGTGTTGAACAAACATTAATGACAATAAAAGTGCAAAGTAAGAAGATAAAACAATAGAAACAGAAAAATTTCTAATTAGGTTCTCTCAAAGTGTGGCCGCCTTAACCCTACATTTGTTGAATTAATTCACCATTTTTTTTTTCAAAACAATTGGATATATTAACTGCCGCATATAATCTCTATATCTGATATATCTGTTGATTTTCGGCTTTATCGGGGTATACACAGGGCATGAGTCGCCAGCGTTTGAGGTTTTTATAATAGTAGCGAGATCTTTCGAATTTAGAATTGATTTAACTAAAAGTCCATCAATATATATATACATTTATAGTAAATAACTTTATCGACTAGGAGATTTTTATTCAAATTCAACTTTATATTTAAACAAACCTTGGTTAATAAAAAATGTCGCTGATTGTTAAAACCAACGAATGGTACAAAAATGCAAATAATTTTTTTTTTTTTTTTTTTTTCCTCCTTTTCTTTTATTTTTATAAATAACTTAATCATGCAAAACAAAATAACTTAAAAGATGTTGAAATCTTGTGAATATATATATAAATACCATTGATATTACCCTCTTCTTCCCCATTTCAGAACCTACAGTCATCATCATTTACTGACTTTACCATTCTGTTGTGTCGCTTTTTGATCCTCACCAGTTGTTGCCGTGTCACTATCTTTCTTAATCACGTCCTCATCATCCAATTTACCAAACTTCTTTTCATACTCTGCAATCAAAATCTTATCTTGAACCTCCCAATGTCTATCAATAGCCTGAACAAAATTATCCAAAATGTTCAACAAAATCATGCCAAATAACATCCACCCGATATGGATTACCACTTTTGAGGAGATTTCCATGTTGACTATTTTATTGATGGCATGCATAGCGCTACTTTAACCTTTTGTATTGTAGTGCTTGAACTTCTTTCAATTGTTGGACCAAAAAAAAAATTAAAAGTACTACAAAGGGGGAAAGAAAAAAAAGAAAGAGGATGTTGAAAAGATTGGACAATTGCCTGTGTTTATAAACTGTGAAAACGTTGGGGTGATGCCGTATTAATAGTAATATTTTTGAAGCCTGTACTAATGCCAATGTAAGTATATGCACCTCGTTTTTAAAAGGGTTTTTTTTTTTTTGTTTTTTTTTTGTTTCTTTTTTTTGTTTTTTTCACATTACACCTAAAGCTTAATTGCATTATGTACCCTGGATATTTATTATATCGGTGGATCCGTATTTCATCAGTACTGATTTGAATATTATTGCCTGAGGCGCTCACAATTTTATAAGCCTCCTTTTTTGAATTCGCCCTGCTAAAGCCTCACGGCCATATAAAAACTTAAATTAATATACACGAAATTAAAAAAAAAAAAAAAACAACACAAAAACGCGAAATAATTATAATAATAATAAAATTAGTAAATACTAGCCTATACATAAAAAAAAAACTAGGAATAAATAATAAATAAAAATGCAAAAAATAAAAATAAATGAAATGGAAAACAACTTACATTTGGTTACCACCAAATCTAAACAACACATTGTCGTCAATTCCATCTTCCAAACTATCAGTGGCAGCATTTATGCTTTTAAGCTGTGAAATATCAAAATTCGGCGTCATGCTTCGGGATGGTACAACCGAGGTGGTATTACTGTTGGTATTGCCAAATGTAAAAGTTAGTTGATCATTATACATATCATTGTTAATATTATTAGTGCCAGATTTTGATAATAGCCGAAAAGTAGGTGAGGTTCCCGACATGTCACAAACACTTGAGCTTGAAGAATTGGTCGAACTCATTGAAAGACGAGGAATTTTCTGATTATGATTACCAAACTCATCATTACTATTATAAACAATATTCCAAGCAGGAGTTGATCTTTGCGCAATTGCAAAACTTGCCAATCCAACTTTGGATAATAATGGTTGATTCGATAACGACCCCATCAATGCATTAAACCCCGCGCCATGAGTAACAAGAATTATGGTCTTGTTCCCACCAGAATTATCATAATACCGTAATAGATTAGCCAACCCGCTTGTAAATCGTTCGTGCATTGCTGTCCATGATTCCCCATACTCTCCGCTCATACCAAGCTTACAAACATCCCATGAATCATCACAACTATTAGTAAAAGAATTCAACCATTTTTTTGAACTAGTTGCTATTGATAAATGATTATCCGTAGGAGGCGGTGGAATGTTTTCAAAATAATCCGGCGTCAGCCATTCTCCGAATACCCCATCCAATCTCATCAAGGTATTCTTACATTTCAACCCTTTTAATAAATAAGCCGCTGTTTCCACACATCTCAAAAACGGCGAAGTGTGGATAAAAACTTCATTCCCATCTAGTTCAAAATCCATCATTGTAGATAGTTTAGCGCCAACAATATACGCTTGGTCGAGCCCTTGCTGCGATAGCGGCGTATCATATGGTGTTGGTGATGTCTGACTCCATGTCAAGTTTTCTTTATCTAATCGCTGCCCATGCCTTACTAATACCAGTCGATTAACTCCCATTGCTTTGTGTAATTATATGAATAATAACGACAAATAAACAACGGTAAATGTGACGTACTTTTTTTTTGTGCTTTATAAAATAGTAAAAAAATTCCAAAATAAAAAATAAAATAAAAATTACCTGAGTATTTTTATTTCGTTTTTATTCTCTCTTGTCGATAATATACAAAAAAAAAAATTTAAAAAAGAGGGCAAGGTGGCTTATATATATAAGAGAAGGAAAAAATTAATTTGTGCTTACAAAATAAAAAAATTATCACAACATGAGCGTGTGACCGCTGTAGTGTAATAATACGCTTGATCAATCTTTTTAATTAAGCTTGTGAAAAAAAGACAAAATATGCCAAATTGTTTGGGAGCAGCTAAATTTTTTTATTAATTGATCCGCATTTTAAGCCCAATTAAGTACTTTATATTAAAAGCATGTGAAAGTCTTAAACGCTCGGTCATCACGTTTTAGAAATAAAAATCCAAAACATCTCGATCTTGGATCGGTCACCGTGATACATCATTTTTTTTTTAAATTAGTACCGCCTAAGGTTTCTTATTGGAAATCAAAAAAAAAATTTTAAAAAGAGAGACAAAACCGCTATAATTGTCCAGAACTTGGCATCTTTTATGTTGGTTTGGGTTTGCTCAAATGAACTATATATATATAGCAGCGAGCCTAGGTTCCTGGCGACTTATTTTGCGCACACCAAGTGGTTGGGGGAAGTGTGTTGTAATTAATCTCGATCGAACCATATATATATGAAAATTTAAGTGAATGTGTGTGTAATCAAAGGGTCATAATCTAACTTATTTTGGGATTAGCTAGATACTTACAAGATAAGATTATAAATTTCGGGTTGATCGAGTGAGGAGTCATGATCAAACCACTTTTTTTGTTTTTGTTTTGTTTCTTTTTTTTTTTTCTATGCGTAGATCCTGTTCAACGTATTTATTGATAAACAGTATATATGCATGCAAATTGTTTACAATTGGTGGTATGCCCTGGGCTTAAAATTTCAAGGTAAAAATCACCTTATCGTTAAAGAATTGATAAAGAAAGATACCGCAGCATATCTGATAGTTTATTATAATTTCGTGTTATAAAAATAAATATTAGATTCAAAAACTTTGCGCCGATTTAAGACCATCATCCCTTAAAAACTAATCTAGATTACTTTTAAGATTAGGTTTGTTTTATTTCGTTTGATTACATCCTGGAAATATAAATCATATAAAGTAGTATAATAGAATAAAATAAATCTCAAAAAGTAAGAAAATAATAAATAATTGTTAGGAGGATTATGAATAATAGTTATAATGTTTATAACAATTGGAAAAGAAAGAAGTACGTAAGGGCCTGCATATTCGGGTTTAGAATGGATGGATGTGTACCGCATTCCAATTCTGCATGCATGCATTTCATGCATAATTAATTTATCGCAACCAATTCACATAAGCTTAAAAAACTCTCTTTTTGCACTAGAAAATTCAGCCGATTCTTTATAATATTTTCATATGAAGATGGTAAACAAGCTCAATGGCGATAGAATTAAGTAACATATCAATTCAGGTGTGCCGATGTGTCCTTGTGGGTCAACCCCTCAATTTTATGAAAACGGTTTTTTTCTTAATAACAGTAATGTCACAAGATTGGTTCTTTTTTTTTTTTTTTCTATGATAAGATAATAAAGGATATCATATGTTTGTAAACAATACCGACGATTATAATCAACCTTAATCACACCACTTTTAGAAATTTTGGTGATGCAAAAAAAAAAAAAAAAAAAAAAAAAAAAAGGCTTTATCCAGATTAGATGCATGGTTGGGAGTTTCTAAAGTTTCTTTTCCTTGGAAACAATTTTCAAAATAAAGGTGGAGGTTCAACTTGCCATGAGCAACTCTTCGTTTCCTTCTTTCTCATTCAAACCTTCGGTCGAATCAAATATAGAAAACGACTCCAGTGATTTTAGTGATAAAAAGGATGGCAGAAAGTACGATCAAAAGAAAAACCAGCAAAAAGAGCTGAATCGCGAACAATCCAATAAGCGCAGCGGAGAACAAGATCATAATGAAAGTGAACAAGATGGCAAACGGTCAAGACACACTAGCCACTCTTCACATAAGAAAAGATACCATCATGGCGACAAAATTGGTGGATTTGTAGTCGACACGCGAGGGATTCCCCATAATGAAATGTTCCAACCCAGCTGTGATATCAAATACCCACGACCAACCAAAATCATGGGATACCCATTGTTTAAAGTGTCTCCCGATGGTATTGTAGATTTTATAAACGTGGACACTAAAAAAAAAAAAAATCATTGGAATAAATTGTGTAGACAGTTAAATTCACAAAGGCTAATTTTCGATCCAAATATTGATACAAACGGACCGGTTCTACCATTAGATTATTATGAAGCTCGAAAGATTGAATTACGACAACAAATTGACATAGACCCTTCACCTGAATTATGGAAAGTATATATTAAAAATGAAAGGTTGTTATTACATTCCAACAAAGATATCCACCAAGCTTTGGCAAATGAACGAATTGCATTAATGTATAAACAAGCATGGGAACAATACCCTACTGATGTATGTCTAACTAAAGAATACGTCAACAGAACAATTAATCGGCACAGCAAATGGAAAAAAGCAGCAATGAAAACAAAATCGGTAGAGTCTTTTATACAATGGATCGATACAAAGTTTGATGAAAGCAATGGATTAGATGTTGACAATGTGGTTGATGATTTGATCAAGGACAACATTTTGGATTTGGCAGACAATGAAATATTGAAAATCTCAGTTATTAATAAACTGGCGTGTTATTTGCGTGATGCTGGTCATCATCACCGTGCGATTGCAATATACCAAGCATTAATTGAACTCAACTTTTTCCGCCCTGTCACAAGCACTAACAAGTATGTTAATTCAGCGTTTCAGCAATACTGGGAAATGGAAACTCCACGGTTTGGTGATCCAAATGCTAGCAAGTGGGAAAAGACACTACCAACAGATCATGTTTTGATAGATTACGAAACGAGTTATTTCCCTATTCGATCAATTGACTGTAAAGATCAATCAGATATGGATAAAATTGTATTATTTCCTGAAATTGAACCTTTTTTGTTTATTTTCGAAAAAAATTCTGATAAATTATTATTCGGCATGTTTAGATTTTTTGATGAAAACACTCCAGAGTTAGATTGCGACGACTTTTCCAATTATTTTGATAACAACAAAAGCATTATATTAGAATTAATTCGACAGCTGACACATTCAAAGGTTAGGCTACCAATCAATTATTTATCCTGGTCGTTTGAATACGTTTTTAAGAATGACTACAAATTTTATTCAAAATATACCCAATTCATTCTCAAACGGTATAATTCTCCAATCCTCTATCAACTCCATGGGTCATTGGAATGGAACTACAACAATAATACTCAACTAGCAAACACCATAAATTCTAACTTGCATCAAATGGAAATTTCCCCTTTGGCTTGGAGTAGGTGGGTTCTGGATGAGCTAACATTATCCTCTTCCCCCAATTATCAAGCCCTTTTATCTTATGGTGATAGTGATAAATGCTCAGGTCCATTATCTACTTTTATTAAAGAATATATACATACCATTACTAATACTCATCCTTCACAATTGCATCTTTCAATCGAGCTTATCTTGACTGAATATTGGTTATCCAACCCATCAATTAGCAACGTCGACGACAGTTTAACAATTGGTAAAATTCTTTTATACCATACTCATAATATTTTGAACCAGGGCGTCAAGTTCATACGGTGGCATCTAATCTCTTGTCATGATATTGCACCAACCAACACAAGTCTTAGATCACTAATAAACATACTAGTAACCAAATACCCACATTTAAAAACCGATTTTCACCTCGAAGGTAACAACAACAGTGCCAGCACATTTATATCAAAAATTGAAACTGCCCTTATTAACCACCAAGATTTTGAAGCAAGAGAAATCTTTTTCAACGGTATTTTGAAGTTTGGGTGGAATTCCAAATTAATAAACCAAGGAATTACTCACCTCGTCCCCGTTCTCTCTTCGTTAGAACTTCAACAACTTCAAAACCTAAAATACGAACGGAACTTGCTGTAAAAAAAAAAAAAAAAAAAAAAAAGAATTGAAAAAAGAATGTATATATATTAATATCTAATAATTAATACTAGAATCTCTTTGACTTGACCCACTCGTTAGCCTTTACAAACTCATCAACATTCTTAACCAACCCCAACTCATTAGCCTTTTCAACGCAAACCACCAACGAATCCCACAACTCAAATGCAGTCTTTACGTCAGTTTCTATTTGCACTGATTGTTTGAACATCCCTGGTAACCGTTCTTTGGCCCGTTCACTGCCCACAGAAATACAATCATCCAAATAACTCTTCATTGCAATACCAGTAGCATCGTTTGGTACATTATTAAAGGGTAACTTGACCACCAATTGGTTCCAATCAGTTTCAGTACGATTCAACCGATCAGCTTGACCATTACACAGTAAGGATACCATGATATTTTCCACCAACTGTCGATAAGTTAGCAGTTGTGTGGTGATAAAAGAATGGAACGCCAAAACATTACGACTCAGTGGACCAGTATACCCAACTGGTTTATGCTTCAAGTTAATAATACTAGCGACTCTTGATAACAATCGTGTGAATGTTTTGTCTGTATCACTGTTACTTCGTGATGGCCCACCGGCATATTCTGGATTTAATTCTCTACCATTCAAATATCCCGATTTAAATAATGAAACTAATACCAACAATTCTTCACTCAATTTAGAATTCTTCCTCAAACCTTCAACGTATACTTTTCCCCATTTAGTCAACTCATGGCTTTTATCAACAAATTCAATAGTTTCTAAAAATTTATACATAGTGTTGGTCACAATTTCCAAATCACTTTCCAACACCCCTTCTTCAACATCTAAACTCTTTTCAACAAATGCCAAATCATTCAAAGTTTTTGCTACTTCTCCAATATCAGCAGTTTTATTTTTCAAATGTTTAATTTTCCATTTCTTACCAATTTGTTCATGCATTGACGGGTTAACTTTTTCGAACTGTTTGACATTGTTTGGTTGAAACCACGCAACATAGCTTGGTAATCTAATTTGATAATATCTATGCATTGTTTGTGTCAAATAGTTTAAAGATTTGGATCGTAAACCAAACAATGACCCGACAAATTGTTGGTATTGTTTAGTTTCTCCTCCATCTAATGGTGCCTGCTCTACATAAACCCCAGTACTCAAACTATTCAAAAATTCCGGTCCTACTAACCCTCTTGAGAAATAAAACAAAATCTCATCCGGTAATCGCTGTCCAATGAATTCATGAATATCATTCGGTATATCATCATTATTAATTGACTCAACATGGCCATTATCTTTCAAAACCGGTTGGAAATTTGCTGCAACAACCGCCCGTTTAAACCGGTCTGCAAATGATGGTTTTTCTGGATCGGGATGTGATAAGATTGCCGCCCACATGGTCAAATGTGATTGTAAAATATCTTGTGCTGCTTTAATTGCAGTTACCGGTGCAATTGGTTGAGAATTAATCATTTGTTCTACTGGGCTGAAACTAACTTTATTCAATTCACACCCTGCAGCAATTGCTGCTTCCAAAAATTGATCTGGTGAAAGATTCAATTCATACAAAACCCATGCTTTTTTTAACCAGAAAAATGTGCCTATTCTGGGATCTACATTGGTAATAAGTTTATCAATATTATACATCAATGTATCACTCGATCCATAAATGGCATCAATATATTCATTTTCTAATAAATAAGCCAATTGTGCACTCGATGTGAATGGTGCCACTTGGTAATCAACTTTTTTATCAATCAAAATTTTAATCAACCCTCTACTAGCCCGTTCCAATTCTACTGCACTATCATCAAAACTTTTGACTGCTTCTTCTCCTTCCCCCTTTTCATATTGATTCCATGCAGTAGATCGTTGTTGTACCTTTGAATCATGAAAATACTTATCAATTGGCTGTAAATTCAATCCTCTCAACACAAACAGTGGTGTACATCCATTATTTTTCAGTGTATCTACCAGTGTATCCAACGCTTGTTCCAATGAAATCGGAAACCCTCCAATGGCATGTACCAATGGTTCCCTTCGATTGTTGTGATTCAAAGTCCGTGCCACAAAGTTATCTGCATCAATCCCTAATACTTTGTTGTTCAGCATAGAGATTGGCAAGCTTTTGAACAATCGCCGTTCACTTGCGAATGCGTCAAAGCTTCGGATTGACGGGAAATCTTTTCGCATGGGTACTGGCATGGTTCGATTTTGGTAGTGATGTTGTGTGCTGGCGTGTTTGAAAATTTAGGCGCCGATAAAAAATAAGAAAGAATAAATAAATTTGGGGCCAAAATAATGGTCGGGGGGTGTTGATTGTTGAAATTTTGAAATTGGGAGGAAAAATTAAAGTTTCAACACTGTAAAAGTTACCCTACACATTAGAACGTTTGAAAATGGAAAATAAATGAGGTTTTTTTTTTTTTTTTATTTTATTTTTTTTACTTTTATTTTATTTTTTTTACTTTTTGGTAGTGTACGTACTTCACTCAGAATACATGCATGTCAGACTCTCCGCGTTCGACGCGTTCGATCGCCACACTGATTAATAAATGCATGAAACTGAGAAAGCTTGTCACCAACTTGCCAGGGGTTGTGCGATTGCAAACTATGCTGTCCGGTATTTATGACAGGACTCTAACTATTGAAACGGCTTTCGTATTAATTGTTGATACCGCAAAAAAAACAGCAAATGAAGTCGAGTTGTAGACACGACAAAAGTACGCAATAAACATTTGTAAACATATTTGCCTCGGTAGACTTACCTGACATGAGGAACTTAATATGACAACAAAAATCTAAGGAATAAGATCTGAAAAATAGCCTCAGTAACGAACTGAACTGCTATAAAATTGTTTTGGACAATATAAAAGTGGGTTACAGCGATCAGGTCATGGCCTTAGATCGTTACAGAAAAAGACCACATGGGCTACTGCAACGAGCTAAACGAGATACCACCCTGTTTGCGATTGATATTGAGCCAAATAACAGCATGGCATATTAATAGCATTGGACCATCGTGCCGTCAGTGTAAGTAAAAAGATAGAAAGACAGCTCGTGTTTTTGCCAAGTCTGGATAATTTTAGTTAGCCCACAATCAAGTTCAACTATTAATTGATGGACTCTGGACAATGGTAAATATATTTTTAACTTCCTGCCATCTAATTTATCAATAACGTTGTTTTCTATTTAAACAATGTTATATTTCACGACTTCACTATAATAGAGTAACTTGTGAAAGGAGACCTTAGTATCAAGCCTAACCTTATTATTATATGGAAAAAGCTATTCTCATTATAATAAAACAAAACAACAAAAAAAATATGTCTCGATGATAAAATAAGCATTTCTCTTCGAAGTTTTTTTCGCAGGAAGACAAATTTTTGCATAAAAGATGAACTAAATCCTCCATACATTTCAAGTTTTTTTTACCTCGTCCTCATCTAGACTCAATTACTACCCTAGCTACTTTTAACGATGCAATTGACTTTAGCTGCTATCATCTCTGTCTTGGCTGCCTCCGCTATGGCCCGAGAAATGTCTGCTGCTTGCCATCAAAATTGTGGCCGATTTTTGACTCAATTCAACAAGTGTAAAGGCCCTCCAACATGAATAATTGCTTGTGTCCATCTAGTTCTTATCTGTCAAGATTCTCAAGCTCAATATAACAAGGAAAATTATCAAAAATACACCAAAAAAAGCTGCCGAAAAGCAAAAAAGGGCTAAGAAAAAACTAACAAAGGCTGCTGTAAAGGAACGAGAAGTTGAAGAAAAGGACCGAAAGAAGGGTGAAGGTGCTGGTGATGATAAGCCAGAATATGCTCGAGAATTGAGACAAGAAGCTAAGGAATTGGAACAAGAAGCTAAGGAACACAATACCGACGCTGCCAAATACAAATAGGTGAAGTCATAATCATGTTGCACCGACAGCGCCAATTGAAGCCGTTTTCTACGCGATAGTAACCAAAGTTTATTTTAGAGATTAAATTTAAGTTTAAGTTTGGCACTTTGGTATCAGATCTGATAGATTAATAAATATTCCAAAAATGATTCAAATCAAGATACATTTCCGAACTACAGATCTCAAACTCTGGGTTAAAGTTTCATACTTTGACCAAAATAGCTTATACACCTCTTATATACTTGGGGGTATCAAATATTTAAGTTCAGGTGACGCAGTTACTCATGTATCCATGACAGGTAACTAAGACCTTTTCTGAATTCTCATGCTTGTGTAAAAGTTAAAAGAAGTAATAATATAAAAAGAGATGGTATTTTAGGATATACAATGAGTGGAAACAATTATGCTAAAAAAATTGCACTTTCTTATTATGCATATAATGTATATTTAAATCAACAAGGAAGTTCTCAAGTGAATGTTCAAGCTGCAGGCTCTGTAAATTCTAATTATGCAACATTTAATGGATTAAATAGTATAGAATATCAATATAATGGTATAGCAAATGCAGAGCATGCAGGCGGCTACATACACCAGGAATACCTTAGTGATTTATAGCTCTAAAATTGCTTTTTGATGTTGTAGAAGACAAAATGTTAACTAAATTAATCTGCAAGTAATGTGACTTGATCGTGATCCGTATTTTCTGCTTCATAACTGCTTCAAGTTACATAAAAGTTCCACAGTGGCACCACGTAATAAAACTTATTTTAAATTACCATCTTTTGCAACTAGATTTCATCTACGCTTCTTTTATTTGAATAGCCAATAATGGCACCCAAATTTCCGGTAACTAGGGAAAAGAATATACAAGAAAGAATTATTATTGAGCTATCTACCTATTTAATCATCATAGGCGTGTTGATTGCACAAGTTTTTATACTTATCTTATTGTTACTTTCGCTCTACTGATCACCTAAGATTTTGAAATAATAAAATTAACCGCCGTTGGGCTGGGAATTATAAAAGCAACAGCTGCAACTAGTTAATTGGTATTCACTCCATCCATGAGCTAGAATGGGCTCATTAATGGTTGATACTTTTATATCGGCTGTAATTTGGTATTTCACACTATAAAAGTTTTTATTTGTACATTTATAACGTTGATAGTATGATCAAAAACGCTCATTTTGTTATTTTCGGTGCCGTGCACCCTTTTGAAAAAAAATTCCAGTAGTAGCGAATGAGGTTTAACTAACTGTAACTACAGGAAGGTCTGGCGATTAACTCGGCAACAGTAGCTTGATTATAATATTTACCAAATATTTAGCTTTCACCTTGACAACACGTACAACGATATGAATCATTATCATCTTAAAAATAACAAACTGGTAAAAAACAGAAATGAAAATAATTGAAATAATTGCGGTTTCAACAACTGCATAATATAGGGCTAATTTTGTTGACAGCACGAGATTTTCAAGTTTAGCTAGTAGACATTATGCATATTCGATGAACCTTATATTAAAATTTACACGGCATGAATCTTAACCAACTGCAATCATATATACGGCTGTAGGTTTAATAATACTATCAGAACTGGAAGCCACAATCTACGGCGAAGAAAAAGCTCTAAACCAACAGACTTAAAGTTTGTTTGTTATTGGTTGATTATTAAATATTAAAATGTTTATGGTGAGGGCTCTAGTGGCTAATAAGATATATATCACATATTGCTGGTTATAAACATGTACACACCAAAAAGCTCAAGGGCATTAAACCAATTATTTATCTAAAATTATGCAAACAACTTACCGGAAAAGAAAATGAAAAATCAGCCTGATCCGTGAGTTTTCACTAAAATTTGTTTCGTACACTAAAAAAAATCGGTTATTAGAATTTCTTAGCAAAATCAGTCAAACAGCCGAATTGGATCTTGGGTTAGTTGCAAAGACAGGAACTAAGCTTGCCTTACTAACCCTCCTTTTTAATACCGAGTCCTCTCAACAAAGCGTAATACCTGGCAGCCAATTTTCTTGTTGTAAGGTTTATATTGTTAGGATAACATATTTATGAGTATATTTTATCTGCCATACAAACTTCCTACTAGATTTAGTCGCATTTAAAGTTCAAAGGTACAGTTCAGTAGACAACTATTTAGTAGATTTAGTACGTATACATTATTCAAGTAGTACTTGTAAATAGTATGCATGATTCAAGTAGTACTTATAAATAGTATAATTTATTGCCGAAAATACATCTTAGGTTCACATATTGGCATTTCAAAAACACTAGACACACCGTCTTTTCTCTATTAGTTCGGATTGCGTATTTTAAACTTTGCATTTTATAGTATCAGCAAAATATTTTTTACAAGGTCGCCATTGATGCATGCGATATCTTAACGCACCAATAAAGGCGGGTTGTGTTGAGCTTATTTCCAAATTCACAAATATTTCCTATAAGTTATATCTAATATATGCTACCGTCTTTAGGAACTGGTCTAATACTAATATTTCTATACTAGCGCTAAATACGAATCGTTAATTCGTGTCAGTGCCAACTTATAGTACACTAGACTGAAAGCTATTTAAACTTAGCTGAGATTATCTTAAATACTATAAAAGACGTCCCCAATTCCTCCATTTTTATATTATTACCATCAATCCTCATCCATAATCAACCAACCCTTATAAATCTACTACTACTTCAAAAAGCAAAATTGAATTCTCCACTTTTGTTATCACATCTACAATTGCTGCTGTCTCTATGGTCAGCGAAATGCCACAATGCCATAAAACTTTGTGGCCGAGCAATTACCGAATTTAACAAATGCAAAGGTGCTGCCAATTTAAAGGAGTGCTTATGTCCATCTAACTCTGCTTTCAACTAATTATTGACACCATGTTTGGGTTGTGGTGACGAAGCATGGAAATCTATGGTGATACTTTGACCAAACCAATGACTGTCTGTGGTATTGATATCCCAGAATGTGAAACTCACGATGAACCACAATTGCCAAACTTTTCCCCTCAACGAAAGAAGGCACAAAAGTATGCTAAAAAGGCCCAGGAAAATAGAGAAAAGACTACTAAGAAGGGAAACGAAGCTGCAAAGAGAACGAGAAGCTGCTGAAAAGGACAGAAAGAAGGGTAGAGGTGCTGGCAATGACAAACGATGAGATGCAGCAAAAAGAGAAGAAGCTGCTGAATTGGAACGAGAAGTTAAGCAATATGATGCCTTGGCTCGAAGATACTCCTAAGCTTTGATAATATTACTTTTTAGTTTTAAAATTTTAAATATATATATTCATAATACATCCTTTTATATAACTTACCATCTGATCTTTTACAGTTTTGCCTTTGGTTGATCCAAAAACTTGGCAGCAATGTTTCTTCGTTGAATCTTACCAGTTGCCGTCTTTGGCATGATATCAGTGAAAAAGATCTTTGTTGGAATCTTAAACTTGGACAATTTTTTTCCCAAGAATTGTTGAATGTCTTCTTGAGTTGCTTTAGCATCTGGCTTTAATACCACAACAGCATTAACTTTTTGTCCATACATTTCATCTGGTGCGGCAAACGCAACAGCTTCTGCAACATCTGGGTGAGCTAACATTGCACCATCTAATTCGATTGGAGAAATTTTTTCACCACCTCGGTTAATCAGTTCTTTAATTCTACCAGTGATAGTGACAAAACCATCTTCATCTAACTTGCCTTGATCGCCAGTTCGGAAATAGCCATCTTTGGTAAAGCTTTCTGCGTTGGCCTTAGCATTGTTAATATACCCAGGTGTAACATTTTTCCCTTTGATGCTAATTTCACCTTCTTGCCCTGGTGACAATTTTTCATTTTTATCGTTCAAAATGACAACATCAACACCTTGACCAACACCAACCGTACCTGGCTTTCTTTTACCGGGCGGTAAATTATTAGAAGTCATTTGATGGCAAGCTTCAGTCATAGCATAAGCTTCCAATACTGGCGCATCAAATGCCTCTTCTAATTGTTCAAGCGTAGATGGTGCAAGTGCCGATGAGCATGATCGAATAAATCGAATCTTTGGAATCGGAGATGGCATTTTAGATTTCAATAAGATTTGATGAATAGTTGGAACTGCAGTGTACCAATCACATTCGTATTTGACGAAGTCTGACCAGAATGTGTGGGCAGAGAATTTTGGTGGTACTACTACTGACCCGCCGGCGCCTAATGCAGCAAGGTAACCGCACAACAACCCATGGACGTGGAATAGCGGCATCACAAGATATGAGCAATCATGCTCTGATAGCTTATAAGTATTGATAATATTTCGGGTGGTAGTGGCCATATTCAAATGGGTCAATGGCACAGCTTTTGGTCGACCGGTAGTACCGCTAGTATGCAAGACAAACGCGGTAGTATCAGGAGTTGGTGGAGTAACGGTCTTTGGGCCTTGATTCAACTGTTTACCAGATTCAATCAAGTTGAAAGTAGCTCTCTTGCCTGACCAACCAACCTCGACAACGGCTGCTTGATACTTTCGTGCTGCCAGAACTGCTGGATGGTTATTAGCAACTGCACCTTGAGGAACTAATATTGCAGCGGAATTGACATCATCAATGTAGAATTCAAATTCACTTTGTTTGTAACTTGGGTTTAATGGTGCAACAGTGTATGATGAGAAGGCTAAAGCCAGGAAGGTGGTTGCGAATTCCAGCCCATTAATCAGTGAGATTGATACAGCAGCATTTGATGGAAGTCCCAACTGAGCTAACTCTGATTGAAATGACTCAATAGCGCTGATGTATTGCGAAAAAGTTAATTCAACGCCAGTATCTGGTGCGATGACTGCTTTCTTTGAAGAATTTCTGTGTTGATAGAGTAGTTCTTGAAATGTAGACATTTTGTGATGCTGATAAAATGTAAACAGCGAAAAGCAAGGGTATTTATATTTTTCAATAAGGAACAAGAGGGAAAAAAAACATAAGCCATTCAATTACGTGCTACTCCGCACTTTTTGGTTTGTTACGTGGGTAAGAAAATGTCGGAAGGGCACCGATACGACTTAGTCGGTTAGTCGGCACACATCTCGAGCGGCTTAAACTTTCAACTTAGTACCGCTTAAAACGTTAATCAAGGGTTTTTGATCTTATCGATCAGCGTTGTTGTTACTTGAAAGAGCATGGTCGTTCTCAAAACGTTAAGTTATTTGATTAAATCTGTGAGCAAAGTGAATATTTGCTTATAACTTATGAATCATTGGCATTGACTGAATGTATCCCGCAGACAACTCTCCATTACCAGAAGCTTGGCTTTACAGTATATTCTTGTGCGTAATAGTCATGTTCAAATAGCGAGGTTGCAACATTATGACCCAGGTTGATTGTAGTTTTTATCAAGATTTTTTTAGCTTGTTTCTTTTTTCTAATCGCAAAGTTATAATTTCTTATTACTTTTATTTTTTGTAGTTATCAAGTTATATTTTAAAATTTAGCTATTTATATTTTAACCTCTAAACAGTTTTTAAGTATTTTTAATAGTAAATGAAGATGAGATTGAAAAAAAAATAAAAAAAAATGGTTATAAGCTTGTTCAGGGCTAAAAGCTTCCAATGATAACCACACACATAATATTCAGCGAAAAAATAACGATGTATGATGCATACCTAGTACTAAAATGTTCTGTAAGGAAATTTTTCGGTACGTTACAGGCACCAAATTCGGTCAGCCAGCACATGCATGCAAGCACTACCAGCCAATCACCATATTATCCCAGCAAGAGTAAAAATCTAAAGTGCAAGCTTAAAACTTGCCCTGATTTTGATGTGTTGGCTTTGATGATAACCAACTAAATTTACAGCCTTATATTCCGCTCTAACAGAACGTCATTGATTTCGCAAATTCCTGGAACAAACCTATCGACTTCAAGCGTCCACCATGTTGGATCTTATATTGATCATGGATTACCAGGAAATAGCCGATTTCATATCGACTGTCGATCTATTTATATACAGTGTTCTCTTATCCTTCTCAAGCTTTAAACACCGGTAGGCCAAAAAATATATATCCCAGCCTCCCCAATTTTTTGAAAACTTTTTTATGAACCAACTCCCCGCGTAGGAGAAGTCTCAATATTGTGTAAAACATACTGGAAGCATCAGTTAGGCTAATTCACCTCCTTTAATTGTAAAAAAAATTTATATATAAATTTAGCACAGAAAAAAAAAAAAAAAGAAAGAGAACGTTGTTGATAACATTCTGGTAACTTTGATGGACTAGAAGAGAGAGCAAATTATCCAGCTAGGGTTAAAAGAACAGAACGGTCAGATACCTAAAAAAATAGCTCACACAGCTCTCCAAACGCACTTTTACGCTCTTGATAAATTTAGAACATCAAAGGGAACGAAAAAAAAAAAGCTGCATACTAACCACACCAACCTTTTCTTTTTTTTTTTTTTTTCCAATATATTGAACCAGCCTAAGCTTACTTTTTGACAACAACTTTTTCACAACTATCACCCAAAGAGCGAAACGACTACAATCAATAATGTTCAGTGCCAACTTCTGGTCTACAGACTACTCGACTGGACTTGAAGCGATATTTGGCAAGTTGTTGCAGGGGTGCGCCGAAAATAGCGAAGTCCTCAATATGGTTACTGAACGGATAAACCTCGAAAGTACATACGCATCAGGGCTTCAAGCATTTCCAACAAAACAAGCGCCAACCAAAGATGGGTTTGATAGAGACGAAGGCGCTACTTTACGACAAACATATGTTTCGTTTTTAGATGAGATTAAAGAACAAGGGTTAGTACATGCTGAAATCGCACATAAATTAGATCGTGGGGTAAGAGGTCCATTCTTAAATTGGAGCAATAGCCACAAGAAAAGGATTCATGAGGCACATGACAAGATAACCAAAAAAATACGTTCATTAAATAAAAAAGAAGCAAAAGCTTTGAAAGCACAACAATTATATTTCAGCAAATGTAGACAGTTGGAAGATAGAGAAACCGATACTACTGATGGACCGGTGGTATGGTCAATGAATTTGAACCATTTAACTGGTAATGGTATTAAAAACAACAGTATAAAAAAAACAGATGAAAATATAGCTTTGGCAGGTGTGACCTATACTCCAGAAGGGGTTGCAAATCTACTGAAAGAAATTTTGAAGGATATACCATATGGTGATTATAAAATACCAATATTAGGCACTTATGAGAATGTTTCAACTGGTGACGAGGTTGTGTTGTGGGCAAGAAAAAGATTGGATAGTTGTAAGAATGTTGGTCATGCAGAAAAATTTGGTCAAGGATTGATTGATAATGGGTTTTTACGAGCAATTGGTAAATTAAATAATAAATTTGTCAATTCGGGATCATATGGGTATCAATGGACCGATAAAGCTTTGGACTTTGATCCAATAGGCTTATTTCCAGAACAAGAACCAGCGACAAGTCCAATCAAAAATGTTGGTATGAATGAATATTTTGGATTTTTAAAGCAAAATGAACCAACGACTAAAGAAATGTCCAAGATTCATCAAGATATTGCAGATGCAGATGAAAAGTATAGAAATGAAATCATGGAACTAGATTTAGAACGATGTTATTTAGAAGAGAGCATTGTGGAAATTTTACGATTCATGGAACAATGCGAAATTGATCGATTAAAAGCAATTAAAACTGTTATGGGTGATTACGCGCATGCTGTTGGCTCTCCATTGGCTAAATTGAATCCTATTGTTCAACGCTTAGGTCAACACCAATCTGCTGTAAATCCATCAAGCGATTTAAATTATATGGTTGAAAACTACAAAACCTCATTTCATTCACCTAAAGTTATTGTCTACGAATCATTTCATAGCGCTGCTAAATGCCAAACTTTTGGAGTTGATTTGGCAAGTGCATCGTTTATGATACCCACATTTTTGGAATATTTAAAGACTCAACAAGAAGCCGAAATCACATCTGCTCACTGGATTGAGCAAGCCCCACTAGCATCGGTTTATCAGTTGAGACATCAAATCAATAATGGGATGGATTTCAAACCATTATCGATATTGCCATCTTTCCCAGTACATGTTGTTATTTCAGCTTTCAAAGAATTTTTATTAGAATTACAAGATTCTATTGTTTCGTTCACCATATACGATATGATTAAAAATATTTATACCAAAAGAGATGAAAACACCCATATTAATGCGCTGGCGACCGCATTGTTGCATTTACCAACTCTGAATTTGACAAGTCTGGATAAAATAATTGATTATTTACAAACAATAGTCAATAATGATGATATTAAGTTAGTTGCCCAAGCCCTGGGGAAATATATTCTACGACCACGAGCTATTAATCATCAAAATATGAATGATAAGTACCCATCATTGCTGGTTCAAGATTTACTTATCAACAAAAATGAAATTTTCTCACATGTGTACTCCAAGAAGGAAAAGACAGAGCGGGAGCGTTCTGTATCAACATCAGAAGCAAATAGACGAGCAAATGTTGAACAACGGAATAGGCAGATGATTGAGAAAAGTGAAAATGCTCGTGCTGCTAGATCAAGAACAGGCTCACCGCCAACACCAGAACCTAGACCTAATACGAGTTCTGTTATTAGCAGTAATGGGCTACTGCCATTAACTCTATCTCCAGCAAGAGAAATCATTTCTCCTTCGTCAAATATCAAAAGAATAAGTTCAGGTCCATTAAATACTAATAACTATCAGCGGCATCAAAAATCCTTTTCGACACCAATCAAAAGTCCAATATCAGTAGCCGGCAAAAGTCCAGATCCTGAACAATCAAGACGTGAAAGAGGGCGATCGTTTGTTAGGAAGCCATCACCCATACCAGATGAAAGCTTGGTGTCAACTCCACCTCAACAATATGAAATGCCTCAAACAATGGAAACACCAAGAGACCAGATTATGCTATCACCAGGTGGGTCTGTTTCTAGCTGCGGATCTTCATCGAAAAGTGAACAAACTAATGAGACCAATGAAACAGATACTACAGAGACTGCAGAGAAAGAATAGAAATAGAAAACTATATATATTTATATATATAATTTTTTTTTTATGCATTATTATTATTAAAAAAAATTAGTAGTATGTACAATATTTTATATTTATAAACCAACTTCTTGTTCAAATAATTTTTGACAAGGAACTTTAGCATTTAATCGAGCACACAATAGAAACGCTCCTGATAATTTTCTATGTAATCCATATGTTTCTTCTGGTGGAGGCGTCAGCCGTTCATTTAACATCAACCCAATGTTGCCACGAACTCTATCAGTAATAGTTTGGTTGGCAAAATCAAAATCTTTACTATTATTAGCTAACGCAAAGGGTTCACCCAAAACTAAGATAGAATCGATATGGGCTTCCAACATGGCCTGGCTTTCCAACCCAGTTAGATAACCTAATTTGTAAGAGTATTCTTCACATGATTTTCGATCGCCCTTAACAGCAGCTCTCAAGATACCGACGTAGCTTTCAATAAATTCATCATCATAGCCACGAGCAGCTCCAAAATCCAATAATTCGATCTTTTTTGTTTTATCGTTATACAAAAAGTTTGCCCAATTTGGATCAGTTTGCATATATTTAAATTGAGCAATTTCTTTCAAACATAATCTCATAATATTTGTGGCAATCCAATCTCGAGTTTCTTGATCCCAATCACCCTTCATGATCATGGTACCTTGCATCATTTCCATAGTCAAAACTCGTTCGGTAGACAAGTCATGATAAACTTTTGGAACTGCAAATGCTTCATCATCTTTCAATAACTCTAGGAAATTCTCCATCGCTTGTGCTTCTCTTAAATAATCACACTCCCACTTCAATTCCATTCGAGCATTATCGATAGTTTTATCCAAAAACAACCCTTCTGGTAACCATCTGGATGCTGTCAGTAACAATAATAAATTATTTAAATCGGAATCAATACTATTGGCAACACCTGGATATTGAACTTTGACAGCAACTTGATTATAATCTTTCAATAAAACACCGGTATGTACTTGACCAATAGAGGCAGCTGCAATTGGGTAATCAACAAATGATGAGTAGATTTCAGTTCGCCAGGACTTACCAAACTCTTTACTCATTACTCTTTCTAATTGGCCTCGAGGCATATAATGTGCATTATTCTGAACTCTAGTAAAAACTTCTTGAATTTCTTTTGGCAAGACTTTTTCATCTTGGAAAGAGATCAATTGACCAATTTTTAGTGCAGCGCCTCTCATCTGAGATAGTTTTTTCACTAATCGTTCTAAATTACCGGAGCTTAAGAATACACTCTTGTCATTCTTTTCACCGCCCATTCGTCTCAGGCTTTCACTGAGTGCACCAAACCCCATGCCAGTGGCTAAAGATCCATAATGGAAAAGACGTTCGAATCGGTTGCTTGGTACGGCGCTTGAATCCATGACAAAATCATCTTTTTTTTTATCTTTAGGGTTTGTTGAATATTGACGCTTCTGCACACCGCCAAACTTAATCTTTTTAGATGCGAATTGAGACCGTGTTAGGGTATTTGTTTTCATAACTATTTTACAATCTTTTTTTTGTAACTTTATTGATTCTTTCAAAACTTTTCTGACTCCTTTGCCGATGCAAAGAGCGTCGAATAATATGCTCCGCATTGTTGATTAGATCTCAATTTAAGAGTGGTGATGAAAAGTTGTACTTTTGAAAATCTCCCAACCCACCCTAGTATAACCGATGGGTAATATTTAGATGACACAAATCGATCGCAGAAAAAAAAGTAGTGCGAAGGAAAAAAATCAAGCTTAAGCGCCAGCGGCCTGAGACGTATCGCGCGGCTTATATATAGTTTATAATTTATATATAATTTTTTTTTGTGTAAAAAAAAAAAAATTTCATTCATTAATTTTGTAGAATAACATAATAAATTCGCAATGAGTGATAGAGCTACCAAAAAACAAAAGACAGAACCAATGGAGTTTGTACTAGGAAATCGACACAAAACTACATCTGAAATGGCCACACTGGCCGAAGATGGCCCAAATAATTTATTTAATGGTCAACCACTTAGTGAGAAATATTTTGGAATTCTGAAAGTACGACAAAATTTACCAGTTCATGCACAACGAGATGAGTTTCTTCGAGATTTCCAAAAGCACCAGATCATGGTTTTCGTTGGTGAAACTGGGTCTGGTAAAACAACACAAATTCCACAGTTTGTTTGCTTTGATGATTTACCACATTTACAAGGCAAACAGATCGCTTGTACACAACCGAGACGAGTCGCTGCCATGTCAGTTGCTCAGCGTGTTGCTGATGAAATGGATGTAAAACTGGGGCAAGAGGTTGGTTACTCGATCAGGTTTGAAGATAAGACTAGCGACAGAACCTTTTTGAAATATATGACTGATGGGTTGTTATTAAGAGAAGCCATGGCTGATCCAGAATTATCAAGATATTCATGTATTATTCTGGATGAAGCACACGAACGGACTTTAGCTACTGATATTTTGATGGGGTTGTTAAAAGATGTTGCGGAACGAAGACCAGATCTAAAAATCATTATCATGTCTGCTACTTTAGATGCACAAAAGTTTCAAAAATATTTCAATGATGCACCTCTGTTGGCAGTTCCAGGTCGAACACATCCGGTTGAAATTTATTATACCCCTGAATATCAAAAAGATTACTTGGAGGCTGCTATACGAACTGTTTTACAAATTCATGCTACAGAACCAGAAGGTGATATTTTGATCTTTTTAACTGGTGAAGAAGAAATTGAAGATGCCTGTAGAAAGATTTCTTTAGAAGCAGACGAGTTGGTTAGAGAACAAAACTGTGGCCCAATGAAGGTATATCCATTATATGGCTCTTTACCACCTTATCAACAACAAAAGATTTTCGAACAAGCACCTCCAGCTACTAGTAAATATGGTCCTCCAGGTCGAAAAGTTATTGTTGCTACTAATATTGCAGAAACTTCTTTGACAATTGATGGGATCGTTTATGTTGTTGATCCAGGGTTTTCCAAACAAAAAGTTTATAATCCAAGAATTCGAGTTGAATCATTGTTGGTTGCTCCAATCTCCAAGGCATCTGCTCAACAACGAGCTGGGCGAGCGGGTCGAACAAAGCCAGGTAAATGTTTTAGATTATACACAGAACAAGCATTCAAAGAAGAGTTGAATGAACAAAGTTATCCAGAAATTCTACGATCTAATTTGGCAAATACTGTTTTGGAATTGAAAAAGTTGGGTATCGATGATTTGGTTCATTTTGATTTTATGGATCCACCAGCTCCAGAAACTATGATGAGAGCTTTAGAAGAATTGAATTACTTGAAATGCATCGATGATGATGGGGAATTAACTGCGTTGGGTAGAAAAGCATCTGAATTCCCGTTAGATCCAATGCTTGCGGTGATGTTGATCCATTCACCTGAATACCACTGTTCTAATGAAATTTTATCGTTAACTGCGTTATTATCTGTACCAAACGTGTTTGTGCGGCCAAATAATGCAAGAAAACAGGCTGATGAAATGAGAAACCTGTTTGCTCATGAAGATGGTGATCATTTAACGTTATTAAACGTTTATCATGGATTTAAATCGGATGAGGGGCAACAAAATCCTGCTCGATGGTGTTTTGATCATTTCTTATCTTTAAGAACTTTACAATCTGCTGATAATGTCCGGATCCAATTAAGAAGATTGATGGAAAAACATGAATTAAAACTGGTTAGTACGCCATTCGAAGATAAACATTATTATTCAAACATCCGAAAGGCATTAGCAGCTGGGTTCTTCATGCAAGTTGCTAAACGAGTAGGATCAACAAGTCGATATGTTACTGTTAAAGATAATCAAGAAGTCTTATTACATCCAAGCACCGTTTTGGCACAAGATAGTGAATGGGTTTTGTATAATGAATTTGTGTTGACTACAAAAAATTATATTCGTACAGTTACTTCGGTTAAGCCAGAATGGTTGATTGATTTGGCACCAACTTATTATGATTTGGATAGTTTCCAGAATGGATCAGTCGATGTTCGAATGGGGCTACAACATGCGTATAAAAAGGTAGCTAAGCACAAGCAAAAAAAGAGTATACGAGATTAGAAGTACTAAATAAAAAAAATAAAATAATAACGCGTAATAGATTTATTAGGCTAGCGCCACAAAAAAAAAAAAAAATATTAAAAAAAAATTAAAATCCCGAAAAAAAAAAAAATAGGGGACGCGTAATATTTTTTCTCCCATCTGGTGTTTTTATTATTATTATTTTTTTTGGTTTTTAATATTAATTATTAAGGTCCACCTAAAATTTTTATTTTTTCGTCCTAAACTTTACCACCGTATTTTTATCTGAAAAATGGCAGAGAAAGAGGTTGATAATAATGATACCAAAACTGAATTACTGAATAATGAGGAAAGTCCGTTTGAACTAATTTCATTTGTATTCATTCAAAGTGAGGAACTTCCAAATGATAGAGTTCAAGATTTGAAGAATAAAATTCGTGAATTAGGCGCCGAGGATGAATATATTACAGTAACAGATGGGACAGAGTTAATTGCAATCCGACAAAGGATGATATTTGTTACGGATACAATAAATTTCACACAATACTCATACCTTGATAGTGAATTGGCTACTATTGTAAAAAGTTCTTTTATTGATGAAGTGTATAAAACTAAACGAATGCAACCAACAGCACCATTCTCACCGGATCCAAAATACATTTTCAAGAATATCTTCATATGCTGCAGTGGGCTAAGTCCAAACGATCGAGCTAATTTATATGGTGGAGTTAAAGCCTTGGGTGGTGAGTATAGTAATACATTAACTACTTTTACCACACATGTGATAGCATTAAGCGATAAAGAAGAAAAATGTCAGGTAGCTAAAAGGCATGATATCAAAATTGTATTACCACATTGGATTGATCATTGTTTAAAACTTGGAAGACTATTAGATTGTACGCCATATTCATTTCCAAACCCGCCAATTTTCCAATTGATGGAAAAGTATAATGAAAGTCAAGTAGATCTTGAAAAATTTGTGTTTTGTCATTTCAAATATGATGAATTAAAGGCTCCAAAGGGTGATTTATTTGATGGGAAAAAGTTTTTTTTATGTGATGATTTACAGTCGGAAAAATTTAATGCGTTGGCGGATGTAATTGAGAATCAAAAGGGGGAGATTGTTGATGACATTGAAAAGGCATCGACATTTGTTGGGCGGTTTAGGTTTGGAGACAGTTATAGACGAGCTTGTAATCGGCAAATTGATGTTGGTTCAGTGGCTTGGGTTTATTGGATGGTTCTACACTCTAAATGGCGATCACCTACTCAGTTATTACATTACCCAATCCCAAAAGATCCAATACCAGGGTTTGAAAATTTGAGAATTGCAATTACCAATTTTGTAGGTGAAGCGCGATCTTATCTAGAGTCCTTGATTGATGCATGTGGCGCAACCTATACCAAAACTTTACGACCAGAAAATACCCATGTTATTGCAGCCATGCCACATGGCATGAAATTTGTTACAGCCAAGAAATGGGCTAAGCATGTTGTTAATGCACTATGGTTGGAGGAGTCTTATGCATTATATCAATTACAACCAGAATCTATACATCGATATACACATTTACCAGATCGGCTTGATTTGACTGAAGTTTTGAACAAAACTCGATTAAAGCCGAGGGTATTGACGCAATTTTATAGTGATAGTAAAACACCTAGGTCTAGTGCTAAACGAAAGAGTGAGGAAGTGGAGGAGCACACACCAACCCGATCAGTATCATCAAGATCCGCCAAGAGTAAAGCTAGCGAGTCCTTGAAAGAACAGGGAGAATTAGAATATGAATGGAAACGAAAATGGAATCAATCCAAGCATAAACGGTTACCAGAAATTGAAGGGGAGTCACAGTTGGATAATAACAATAATAATATTGGTAATAATACACCAACTTTGAAACGATCCAAAACTTATCATCCAATAAAGACCCCAAAGAAATCTGCTCATGAGGAAGGAGAACCTGCCACTAAAACCACTGTTCATGATGATGATTATGGGTTTAGTTTTGTTACTACTGGTATTGATGAATCTTTTACCAAAGATTTTAATAGGAGAAAGAGTGTTTTGCAAAGTATCGGGGTTAAACCTGTTGATAGTGTGTCAATGGCTACATATTTGGTAGCATCAGATATCAAACGGACGCCAAAGTTTTTGTGTGCAATGGCAACCGTTAAAGATATTATTTTACCTGAGTATATTAAAGATTGTATAGATGAAAAGAAACGGTTACCGCTAGAGTCCAAATATAAGTTATCCGATAAATTGCCAAAACTAAAGGCTTCTTTGGAAAGAAGGGGTGACAAGCGGCTATTCGAAGGAATGATTTTTAACTTTACCGAAGATAATGAATGCACGCCATTCCATGATATTGTTAGAGAGCATGGAGCTCAGTATAATGTGTTGCCAAAACGAAAAGTTAAAGGTAGCGCTCAAGCGTGTTCAGATGGGAAATATATTCTAATAACACCCGGACCGAATAGTAGAGTTGATGCATTTAAAAAGGCGTATCCTGAAGGGTTGGTATTTAAGAAGGAATTTTTGATTGAATCTATCCTGTATACTACTTTGGACTTGGAGGATAGTAGCCATAAAATTTAGAAACCTTTTTTTTTTTTTTTTTGTTTATGCATTTTTATCAAAACTTGAAGGAAGAAAAAAAAAAAAAAAAAAATAAAAAACTGGGAAGGGTTAATGTGTACTCAAGTGTCTAATAGGCAATCTTTGAAAAAGCCGTTATTCCGAATTGAGAGTGTCGTTTCTTTGTTGGGTTCAAAGTTTGATGGTATTTCAATAACGATGATAAATATGGAGGGTGAGTTGGCATCATTATTGGAGATATAGTTTTCACAATAACTAATTTCAATGAATTGCTACCTACGCGAATTTGGTATTTTGACAAATGGATCAACTTATTCTGTTGAACCAAACCTTTTGAACTATTTGTTTACACCATTATTGATACAGTACTAGCTTGTATTTAACTATTTTATGTTTAATAAACGCCCCCCTAATGCTTTTTGCTTAATGCGCAGCCTGACATGTCGGTCGCATTGCGCGCCTTATAACTTGGAAACAGCATATAAAATATTCAAAATTTGGTCAAGCCATTCGGAGATGGCCTTGTTGATTTAAATACTCCTCACTTTGTTCAAAAGAACTAAAAATACTAAATATATCTTTAAAACTCTAGCATGTCTCGTCAGATATTTTTAACATTATTGATTCCATTCATTATAATCAATTGCATAGGGTTTGCGTTCAAGAGCTATATCAACGCGCACTATGGCACTGATATCCATCTATATAACCGGCGTTCAATCAAGTTAGGAGAAGAGTTCCACATCAACATTAGAAGCTCCAACAACATTAACCAAAAAATCGGCTTGTACTCTCAAGGGTACAGTGAAAACAGTATTGTATATGGCAAATCTGGTGAAGACACCGAACTTCCTTTATCATTCTATTTGAGTCGAGAAGATGATAAACTGTATGTTGTTTGCGATCAAAAAATTTATTTGGCGCCGGTTGGGAATGAGGGATTGAAAATGACCAAAGACTTCTCAAATCCTGGAGGTTTGGTGGTGATAGAGCCAGATGTTGAGTTTCCTGAAAACTTTGTTGTTTTGAAAGTTGGCGATGAATTTTTGAGGTTTGAGTTTTATAAATCTGACATTGGGGAAATAAAGTTGGTCAGTGAAGCGTTGAAAGGGAAGTTTGAGTTGACTAGAGCTTGATTGAGTTGGTAATTGTGATTATGATTAAATACATGACTTTTAAAACGTTAATTTTTTAACTATTTTTCTTTTCCGTTTTAACTGTTAAACTTGATGATATTTGACAAATTTTATGGCTCAACTGATTGTGGATGGTTCGCAGTTGTCATTCATATTTGGGGAATTTATTTTAAGAATATAAATAAAAAACGAAAACTACAGGTGCTAAATTTTTTGTAAACATTTTAAGTTGATTTGATTAGGGGGCCAGGGTATAAATTAGTAGCCCCCATTTATAAAAAAAACTTGTTTGAACTTTTTAAATTATCGTCAATCAGGCATTGCATGATTATCTGTAACTAGTCTGATTTAGAATTAAAAAACCGTTATGAACTACTGTACCGTGTACTAAAAAAAAAAAAGTTCCCCTGCTTAGAATTTGGAATTTCCAATGGTTACTTAATTCTCGTATAAAATACCGTTATCGTTTGGGAATTACATCGATATCGTAACTTTCCCCCCGAATTCAACATTTAATAAGACAAAAACAAAAAATCTGTCCTGCATAACAAATCTGTTAATAATAATAATATATACGTAAAAATACGTGTCAAAAACTATGAATAAAAAATCAAAACATTTACAACTGCCCTCCACCACCATTTTTTCATTAATAAGCCATGTTTAAGCATTATAAGTAGATGCAGAGACATTACCACCCCGGCCGGTCCAGTTAACGTGGATATCAGCACCCTTTGGATACTTGTCAGAAACATATTTATCCAAAATTCGGAAAGTGTGAGCACCAAAGTAATCTCGCATACTTTGAACAGCTTGGAAACTTGGCAAAACGTCACTTCGGTAACCATCGTAGAAAGATAAGGCAGAGCTCATGGATGGAATTGGAACACCCCATCTAGTAGCCAAGCAGACAACTTCCCTCCAAGAGTCTTGAGCCTTCTGGATGGCATCGCTGAAGAATGGATGGAACAACAAGTTTTCCAATTTTGGGTTTTCTCGATAAGCCTTGGTAATTTCAGCCAAAAAGACAGATCGAATAATACAACCACCTCGCCACATCAAGGCAATTGAAGCATTGTTCAAGTTCCAGCCATATTCTTTGGCAGCTTCTCTAATCAACATAAAACCTTGAGCATATGAGATAATCTTGGAAGCATATAATGCTTGTTCCAATTGGTCAACCAATTTCTTTTTATCACCATCAAAGTTTGGAGTTGGACCACCCAAAATCTTGGAGGCTTGAACACGTTCAGTCTTCAAAGCAGACAAACATCGAGCAAACACGGATTCACCAATCAAAGTAACTGGCATACCCAAGTCCAATGCATTGACAGCGGTCCATTTACCGGTACCCTTTTGGCCAGCAGCATCCAAAACTTTTTCAATGACTGGGATACCATCATCATCTTTATACCGCAAGATATCTCGGGTAATTTCAACCAAGTATGAATCCAAGATACCAGTGTTCCATTTTTCAAACACATCAGCCATTTCGTCAGTGGTGAAACCAGCAGCCTTCAAGATACTCAAGACGCTACCAATCAAGTCCATATCACCATATTCGATACCATTGTGGACCATCTTAACATAGTGACCAGCACCACCTTCACCCACCCAATCACAACATGGCTCATCATCACTTTTGGCAGCAATATCTTGGAAAATGGCCTTAATGTGTGGCCAAGCATCTGGGTGGCCACCTGGCATCAAAGATGGACCATGTCGGGCACCTTCTTCACCACCAGAAACACCAGAACCAACAAACAAGTAACCCTTCTTCTTTAAATCTTCATATCGTCGCTCGGTATCTGGGAAATGGGAGTTACCACCATCAATAATGATATCACCTTTTTCCAAATGTGGCAACAATTTGTCAATGAATGCATCAACTGCATCACCGGCCTTAACTAACAAAATAATTCTTCTTGGTCGTTTCAAGTTGGAAACTAATTCTTCAATTGATCGAGCACCAATAACGTTGGTACCCTTGGCTTCATTTTCCATGAAATGATCAACCTTTGAAACAGTTCTGTTAAATGCCACAACAGTATATCCCTTATCATTGGCATTCAAGATCAAATTTTGACCCATAACGGCCAAACCAATCAAACCGATATCACCTCTATTACAATTTTGTTAGTATTTTTTTTTTTCATTTTTTATATACACCAAGCCAAAACATTCGAATTTGAAAAAGGTTATTAATTCTTCTTTTTTTTTGTTTTTTTTTTTCTTGTCTTGTTTATTTATAATTTATTGTTTCTTGCTTGAAGAATTGGCATTGTTATACTAAGGAATTGGAAATTGGCCACCAATTGATTGAAAGAAAGAAAAGAAAAAAAACTTACTTTGGTTCACTCATTGTATTTTTATTTATTAATTTATCTTTTTGATGATAATGTGAAAAAGGAAAGAAAAAGAAGAAAAGAAAAAGGGAAGAAATAAAACAACAAAAAAATCAAAAAAGGTTTAGGGAATGGGAGATATTTTATATGGAACGTCACCGAAATAAAAACCGGGAAGGCAAGGAAAGAAATGGGTCTAGTACGTGGAAATGTGGCCTTGTGCTGCTGTATTGTTATGTAATCATTTCTCATGAAATTTCAAATCATTATGCTGTAACAAATTTAGCATGCAACCAATGGGTTTATCTATCTGATACACTTTGGGCCACAACTATCACTTCAACCGTATCAGTTTCGATTGAAAATGATTAAATGAAAAAAGGGTGAGGGGCTACCGATAATTGTTGGAATTTTACCGGAGTCCCCGCTCAGTGTAAAAAAAAAATGTCGATAAGTTTGAAAAAAACCAGTGCAAATTTCTCAAGCTCAACAGTTTAAGTTTCGCAGCAAACCGCGCCGAGTTCGCTGTTACAAGGAAATTAAAAAAAAAAAAAA
>JAJLUN010000108.1:8076-21310 GCA_030564365.1 Blastobotrys arbuscula | reverse complement strand
ATAATTAACATTAAGTTATATTAGTATCCATGTATACGAGACTATCTATAAACAGCCATGTACATGATAGCCGTGGTGAAAATTAAGGACCCCACGATGGACATTGGTGTGGGGGGTAGTAAATAACTGGCACTGCTGGTGGCAGTTGTCGGACCTCCGGCATAAAAATCATCGGCCTCTTTATCGTCTTTATCATTAGTATTGGACTTTGAATTTGAATTGGGACTATGTTTGCCTGGTTTATCATCTGGTACTCTAGTGGCTTCCGGCATGTCCATACTACTAGCAGTCGCCATATCTTCTTTACCTCGTTCCAAATCAAATCCAACTGCTTTTGGTGATTTCAAAATATGATCTTTATTGGTAATTTCAATATCTTGTTCGGAAAAATACCCATTGTCATTCTTATAAACATACGATTTAGATCCAGATTTATCAGTGTTTTGTGGTGGGTCATAACATTCGATCGATAAATCTTTCAACTCAACCGACAAATACCCAGGGTCATCAAAATCTGGCATACCCCAATCAATATTCCCACCAGCCCATTCAACAGTACCTGGAGCATTCTGTTCAGAACCACCCGGCCATAACGATAATTGTACAATCGAAGGAGTTTGCGGATAGTCATGTCGTTTACTAGTACTGTTATAAGTATCCGATTTCTTTAAAACTCTACCAACCTTGCCATCTATACTCCAAGTAATTTTATCTGGTGTCCAATCTATTTCATACTTGTGGAAATTATCTCTAGTATTTGATACTGCAACATCTTTAGAATTAGTATAATTCAAAATCCCTTGATAGTAGTAATTAGTTTCTGCATTATTCAAATCGTTACCAATAAATTCCCAATCAATTTCATCTTTTGAACCCGACATTAAAATAAGCGCTGAAACAACCCCTGGGCCGTGGGACGTTTTTAATGTCGCTGAGATTTTCCCGTACCATACTGCTCTAGTGGAAGAAATAACAGTACCATAACTTTTCTTTGCCATAGTCAATAAAATTGAATCATCAAAATCCAAAACTTCGCCGTTAGTGGTCCAACCATATTTATCGGCATCACCAAAATACTTTTGTTGGTTTACAATTGATTTTTTATCCGTGAATTTGAATGTTTTTGATTTGCAGGTTGGCAATGGAACACAAGATGTCAAGTTGAAAGAGTCTTGAACTACACAAGCACCTAAACAATACAACCCTGTTCCACATTCTCCGTATTGAGAACAGCAGGGTTTAGTTTCTGGACATTTGTTCCCTGCGCCGCACTTGACTGTTTCACTCGATACCAGACATGAAATTAATGCGAATATGAGGATAAAAAGTTTCATATTCTGGTTATTTAATTTAGAATTCGCACATTTCAGTATACCCATTTACAACAGAATTGGGGTTTATTGTGTTTATATATATATATATATATATTTGTTTTTTTATATAATATTTCAAAAATCTTGGTCAAGTGCTTCCAATAAGGGGGCAACTTAAAGGCTTTCGATCTTTTTACTGCTTATTTGAATATTAAAATACTGAAAATCCTGGATCTTGGAACTCTCGGCAAGGTCTTCCTATAGGAGACTCTGGTGCACATGTGGTTTTGGTACACGGTAGAGAATCGTTTGTTTTAGAATTGGAATAAAGATGATCGGATTGTGGACCCTAAGAGGCATATTTGCACAGCTTTTTGTAAATCTGTTTTGATCGCGATGCCGAGCGATAACTCGCCCCGCCTCGGGAAACCAGCATTCATAAGCTGCAATTTTAAGGTTTTTATTTTTTTATTTATGTTCTTTTTGAATCATCAAGATGTGTTGAGCCCCATTGTTAGCTCGTTAATTATCTCAGTTTGAAATTCGAGGAGAAATATCATGATTTCGATTGATTTGCCAAGTATCGCATTCTCGTAAAGCCAAGGTCGGCTGTGTTTTTTTTTGGTAAAAGCGATACAGTGGCTACAGCTAATGTGTTGGCGAGGTCAATCATTTACCAATCTTTTAATTACGTGTTATTAGAATTACAAGCTAGATAATTTCATAGCAACTGACTATTTTAATTACAAATCTGATTTAACACACAGTAGACCGGTACTACTGTCATTGGCATCTAAAGAATATAAAGTATCTATATCTATTGATGTATTATATGGTGCAATAGAGAGCGCACCTTCCAAGCCCGGGTGTAATCGAGTTGTGGCATAGTATGGCGCTCGGTCTAAAGGTTCCAGACATTCATGCAAATTACCAAGGGCAAGGCCATCAAAAATTCAACTGCTAACTAGCTGATGTAAATTTTGGGAAAGTAACAAAATGGCACTCTTCCTTGGTTTGTTCCTCCCCCCCCTCCCCCGCGTTCTCGGTGTATTATACGGTACAACAAGTTGTGTAGAATCAGATATTTCAATCATTCTTATGCGCGGGCATAATGAAGTTTGATTTCCTGTTTTTCATATACCGAACACTGCAAAGATAGAGCGTGCCCGGTTAAATTGAAGTAATTCCGGCTGCTCAAGCACTGATTAAGATAGTATAACGAGCGGGCGCTTACTAGCATATATAGAAGAATACGCTGGGGGCTGGGGTAGTCGACAAAATTGGCGGGTAATTGAAGCACTTTGCCCGGGGAACCCGACATCAAAAAGCCGCATCACCCAGGGATTTTGAATACTTCATTTGGATTTTTTGAAGGTGGGCGGGAATAAAAAAGCTAAAGACATTCGATTCTATGCATTTCTGTTTTAAACAATCCGCCATCTCCACTTTTATATATATGTTGTTTTTTTATTTATTATAGATAACCAATTACTGTTTATCAGCTGATGGGAGCAAGTTCCCCGCATTGGTTTTCAAAACTATCAAAATTATTTAAATCATTTGTTCTCCACATCTTTTAAGATACAAATCAACAAGAAAATAATATCGGAAAATGTCGGCTCTTCAATTACCAAAAACTCAAACTGCTTTCAAAATAATCAGTACTCCAAAAAACCATTTGGCAAAAGTTAAAATTCCAGTGCCTCAACCAAAGCATGATGAGCTCTTACTAAAGGTGGCAGCTGCTGGCATGTGCCATTCTGATTTGCATGTTTTGAGTGGCGATACTCCAGCTATTAAAGAATGCGTTATGGGTCATGAAGTGGCAGGTACGCTTGTTCAAGTTGGTGACTCTTTAGATAAAGAAAAATATCCAATAGGCCAGTTGTACGCACTACACGGAACTAACGGTTGTGGTGTCTGTTTACCTTGTCGATCGGGCCAGGATAATCATTGTACAAGACGAGAATGGTTTGGGTTAGGGATTGACGGTGGGTATCAGGAATATGTTGCTGCTCCTGCCCGATCTTGTATTGTAGTTCCAAAAAATGTTAGTGCTGAAGTAGCAGCAGTTACTACTGATGCTGTGTTAACCCCATACCATGCAATTAAACGAGCCAATGTCAACGCATTGAGTAGAGTTTTGGTTATTGGATTAGGCGGATTAGGCATGAATGCAGTGCAAATTTGCAAAGCTTTGGGTGCTAAAGTATTGGTTCATGATTTAAGACAAGCTGCATTGGATAAAGCCCTGCAATTTGGGGCTGATGAAGCATTGACCAAATTGCCAGATGAATCACTATACGTGGATGTTTGTTTGGATATTGTTGGAGCAGACACCACTTTTTTGAGTGCCCAGCATCATCTCAAACCTCGAGGTATTGTTGTACCAATGGGGTTAGCATCACCTAAACTAATAATAGACGCGCACCATTCATCACATTCCGAAGTTCAAGTAGCATGTACTTTCTGGGGCACATCTGCCGAACTGACTGAAAGCTTGGATTTGGTATCTAGAGGATTGATTAGCCCTCAAGTCGAAACTGTACCATTTGATGACGTTCCTGAATATTTACATAAGCTTGAAAAGGGAGAAATTAAATCGCGTCTAGCGTTTGTACCACAAAATTAGAGGGTCAAAAAATCTAAAGGCTTTAAACTGGTAATTAATTATATATGTAAAGTCTCCCAATAAACTTTTTTTAAAACAGGTTTTTTTTTTTTTTTTTCAGCGCGCCTCAAAAATATTTATAATTATTATTTGATAAATTTTTCAAACCTCCCAAAAGTAGGTTGGCACGTATTACACACTATAACGACTACGATCGATAAAAAAAAATTTCACAGTCTCTAATTTTTTTTCTGACAACTAATAAAAAAAAAATGGCCACACTAGCAAAGCAGTCATGGGCAGACGATGATGATGTCCTCCCACCACAAGAAGTTATTCAAAATGATGATGGTACTAAAACTGTAATCACATATAAACTCAATGACGCTGGTAAAAAAGTTAAAGTCACACAAAAGATCAAAACTGTCAAAACACAAGAAAAAGTCAATCACAACGTAGCAGAACGAAAAAAATGGATGAAATATGGTGCCGAAAAAGGCCATCTACCAGGTCCAAATAGTGTCACCACCTCAGTCGAACCAGATTTTCAATTCAAATTAAGTATTGCAAGCACTACTAAAGCTGAAGAACCGGAACCAGAATCTGAACCAGTTGCCGACGCTAAGATTCAATGTAGAATCTGTTCAGGTGTCCATTTCACAGCCAAATGTCCATATAAAGATACTTTGGGTGTTCCTGAAGAAGTCAAGAGTGCTAATGCTACTGCTACTCCGGATGCTAGTGCTGCTGCCAGCGCTGCCGCCAAAACAGGTAAATATGTTGCACCGCAATTGCGGCCTGGTGCTACTCCAAGAATTTCCGATAGAGGTCAAGATGCTGAAAACTTCACATTGCGTGTTTCCAACTTGAGTGAGGATGTTTATGAAGACGATTTACGTGCATTATTTAGTAATTTTGGTCGGGTTGCCCGGTGTCATGTTGTTAAAGATCGAGAAACAGGCCGACCAAGAGGGTTTGCATTTGTTTCCTTTGATAGGGTAGAAGAAGCTGAAAAAGCGTTGGAGAAATTGAACGGTTTTGGTTTAGAAAACTTGATTATGAGAGTTGAATTTTCAAAGAAGTAGGCTAGAAAATATTAAATATTAATGAACTGTTTTTCTTTTTTTTTTAAAAAAAAATTCTTTTATTTTATATCATGCTATTTTTGAGTGCGGCGTGCAATTAATTTGTCTGCGGCTGAAAATATACATACGGATATATATAATAAAAAACGTTAATTAAAGTTGCTCCCTGTTAATTTAAAAACATAGCTACTCTTAATATTATGTTTAATAAATTATTCTGTAATTTTTTACTGCTATTATTACTCCTTTTTTTTATTTATCAATAAAATATATAATGAATGATTTATTACTATCTCTACTAGTGTTTGGATTGGCAGGAGCAGGTAGAGGTTTAGATGGAGGAGCAATTAGTGGATGTTTACAGCAAACATCTTTTAAAGAACAATTCAAATTGTACGGGGAAGGAAGCATTGTGGCGAATAGAAAAAGTAATATTGCGTCAATGGTGGATCTGGGATGCATAGGAGGATGTGTTGTAGCAATGTTAATAAGCGATAGATTGGGTAGAAAAAAATCATTCCAAATCATGTTGGTGTTTTGGTTGATTGGCGTTATTATACAAATTACAACTTTTAGTAGCTCTCTAACTCAGTTATTGATTGGTAGGTTAATTGCAGGAATTGGGCTAGGTATAAATGCCGTCGTATGTCCTATTTATTTGGCTGAAATTGCGCCTGCTAAAAGACGTGGGCTATGTTCATGTCTTTTCAGTACAAGTGTGTATGCCGGAGTCAGTGCTGGATATTTCTGTAACTGGGGTACTAGTAACCATGTTACAGGAAGGAATCAATGGGTTATCCCATTATCAATGCAAATAATACTATCAGGTTTGTTGGCAATTGGTAGCTTTTTCACACTGGAAAGCCCAAGATGGCTATTTGAAGTTGGTAAAAACAAACAAGGTATTAGGAATTTGGCAATTATCCGAGGATTACCCGAACAAGAAGTAGCATTGAGTGATGAAGTGGGACAAATTTATGCTCAAGTAGCTCATGATAAAGAATTGAATAACAAAACTTCACGAATTAGTGTTTTGAAAACAATTTTCAGAGTTAGAAGTATCAGAATCCGATTTACTATTGCATCATTAGTTCAATTATTCGGTCAATGGAGTGGTAGTGGTGCAGTCACATTATATGCACCAGATTTGTTTCGATTAATTGGATTGGAAAAACAAAACACGGTGATGCTGGCAACATCAATGTTTGGTATTGTTAAACTAGCGTCAGCAATTTGTTGCATGTTTTTTGTCATTGACCGGTTAGGAAGAAAGCGAGCTTTATATTTAGGGGTATGGTGTCAATTGATATCACTATTATATATTAGTGCATTTTTTGGTGTCAGACATCATTTGGATAATAACCTGGCATCTGTTAAACGAGCTGGCGTCGGGTCTACTGTAATGTTGTATGTTAATGGGTTGGGTTGGGCATTAGGATGGAATTCCGTACAATTTTTGATTGGAGCTGAAATGTTTCCATTGTCTGAACGAGCACTGGCTAGTGCTATTGTTACAATTTTCCATTATGTGTTTTTGTATGCATGTGCCAAAGCGACTCCATCAATGCTCGTCAGCATGGACGATTGGGGGTGTTTTCTATTTTTTGGAATAGTTTGTTTGTTTGCGTTGGTGTTTATTTATATTATGGTGCCTGAATTGTCAAAAATGAGTTTGGAACAAATTGACCAACTATTTGAATGTTCATGGTATAAAATTGGAAGGTTGTCAAAACAAAGCCAACAAAAGATGAAATTTATGAATGAAGAGAGCAAAAAAGAGCAAGAGAGAAAGAATAGTGTGTAAATTTCTAATATCGAAATCTCTGTTTTTTTTGTTTTTTTTCTTTGTTAATCGAAAAAATAAAGCTATAATTTATGATTTACAGCAAAACGTTTTATCCAGCAGTTCAAATGATCTATAATCTTCAGCGTAATGTTCAAAAGCTGAGCTTATACTAGGTTTTTGGGATGTAATATATATACTATTACCCATAGGGTAATATTGCTAATCTCCATTTTTATCCCAAAGTACCCGTGAGACAATTAACCTCCTTATGGTTAAACGATGGTAGCTCAGATATGAGACTTGGTGGGATTGGTCTCAGCTGGCATATAATAAAGATATGAAGCTAAGATAATTGGCTAACCATTTAAAGTTCTATGATATCAACAGTATACCAATTGGTAATCTAAACCTAACCAAATGCCTCCATGCAAGTTAAAGCTGACCAAATACTACTTTTGGATTGTTATAGGTTTACCATGATTGCAAATACTGGACGCCCAAGTCTTTTAGCTACCTTTGAGCCATTCCCATTTAAAATAGATGATATCTTATATTACCTATCACGATTCCAACTGTAGAATATTAACAAAACAAAAAAAACGCATAATTTTCCTCGATTGCCCTTTTTTTAATGCCTACTTGATCCATTTCTGGCAAAATACTACCAACAGCTACTTAGCAATGCGTTATAGGGTCCGATGGTCTTCGTGAAAATTATACACCTGCCTTAATCTGCGTTATGCAATATTCCTTTGTTGTTTTACAAAATTTAAACGATCGATAACAAAAGTGGAGCTGGCGGGGGTACCAGTTTTGGACAGTACCTCCACCCGGTCTCTTTGACCGATAGAGATAAAAAAATAAAAGATAGATATATTGATCCCACGCATAGATATATCGATCCCACGCATGAGCATATATACGTGTAGCACTACTTTTGGAGTATTTTGATTACTGCTCCAGTACAAAACAAGTGGCAACCAATAAGCTATGAATACATTCAGGTTACGGACCTAGCTGAGCAGTTCCAACGTAGCGCATCTTTCTCTGGATGCATACATACCTACACTTTAACCAAACAATAAAATAATTAAATAAAAATAGAGCAGATGTCTATTGTAATCAAGGTTGAAAATTGGCAACTTGTTCCAAGTGAGGGGCAAGCTCTACGTTGGTTGGCAGTAGCAATGCCGATGCTTCTTATAGCAGCTTATATTTAACCAATAAGCTTAAATACGAATAATGACTTTATCTCCTGAAAATCTTGGCAACACTCTGTGGTATATCGTATATAATAGACGGATAAATTTGCACGGCCAGAGATAATTAATTAAGCAGGAGCTGTAGTTGGCTGGAGATCTTTTAGATATCTATGTAATCAATTTAGTCAATATATAAAAAATACGGTGTAAAATAATATCTCCGTGAATTGAAAGCTTCTTTGTAATAACCTTTACAAGTAGTAATAACCTTTGCTTTTTTTCTCAGTTGGATGCCTACCAGCATTAACATTTTAGGAAACTCTTTTTTGGAATCCCGAGCTTGAACACACCATCTGGTTTACCAGGCCCCCGCTAAACAAATTTAGATTTGAAGTGCGCACAAGGTTTTGATTGATCATTGCGATAAAAAAGAAACTGGTCCTTTTTTTTTTTTTTTTTTTGATACTAAAAGGCGTGTCCAAATTATGATGCTTTAATTACAGATCTTTCCAAATCCATTCCTTGTACTGTCGTATCTGATCTTATTAAGGATTTCAAGATCAACACTAAAATTTGTTGAGGTATTTCTAAAGTTACAGTAACAGTACTGTAACAGATTCTCCGATCAGAGCGTTATCATCTAAAAGGTGGGGTATCTTTTTTTTTTTTTTTTTTTTCTTTTTTTAGCTTCTCCAAGTACTGATAATTTTTTTTTTTTTTTAAAGCACCCCTCACTTTTAAAGTTGAATTAAAACATGCGGAATATTTTTCCACCAACAACAGCAACATCATTTCTCTAGTTGAAATAAACTTTTACACTTTGTTCACACCCTCAAAATCGCAGGTAAATTTATTGCAAGCCATCATTAGTTTTACTATCGTATCCCATTTCAGTATTATAAGATATTCACCGCCAACTAATTCCAAAAACAAAACAAAAAAAAATAGAACGCTGTTTCACAAGAATCGGTGGGGTTGAACTTGAATTTCGCCGAGCGGGGGGACATATTTTTTCCTAACCGTGCCCTTAGTGGGGGCACCCAGCCCACTACGTTTAATTTTCCATTGATCCATAAGCTGTATCAGTTCTGGCGTAATTAGGCGGCTTCCAACGAGACACGAGTAATTGAAGCACGGATACCCCAAGTTTTGTAAGATCAACAAGCCAAACAGTTAGAGGTCGAATCACACAAGCTCTAATGTAACTGAAAAATTACCCCGCAGTTCTTTGCTTAACATCAGATATTTAAAAAAAAAAAAGTTTTATACTTACCCCGTTATAATAACTTACATCAGTAGTTTATTTGATATACAGTTTATTCGATCGTTTCATGCATGAAAAAGAAGGGGAAAAAAGGCAAAAAAAAAAAAAAAAATTACCCCTCATTCAGCATTTTTTTTAGAAGAGCAGCACTTTATTTTTTTTTTTTCTCTCTTAAACTTCTTTAATTAAATTTTATACTGCTCTACTAATAGACTATAAAAAACCTTACAATTCCTTGTTGTTTTTTTTTTAAATTTTTTTTGGTTAGACCCCACTCAAATCAAAATGCAATATAATAAACCAGAATCGACACAGGTGGAGAAAATTGACAATGCGGAGAACGTTGACAACTCCGATAATCATGATATTGAAAAGGGGGGAGATACTACCGCACAATCAATTAACGAAAAAGATTACATGGAAGATGCTCGAGTGACCGATAAAAAAGCGGAAAGAAGACTAACACGAAAGCTGGACTTTCATATTCTACCATTGATTTGTGTTATGTATCTTTTCAATGCATTGGACAAGGGTAACATTTCTAATGCCAAAGAGGATCACATAGAAGAACATTTGAACATGCTGCCACATCAATGGAACATTTTAATGTCTATTTTTTATATCCCATTTGTTTTATTTGCATTACCATTATCATTTGTTATTAAAAAATTCAGTGCTGCTAATGTCATTCCTATTTTAATGCTTGGGTTTGGTAGCTTATCATTACTATGTGCCAGTGTGTTCAACTTTGAAGGGTTAATGGCGTTAAGATGGTTCTTGGGATTGTGTGAATCTCCATTTTATCCAGGTATCGTTTGGTATTTGAGTACTTTCTATAGACGTGGGGAATTGGCAAGAAGATTGGCCACATTTTATGCTGCTGCTAATATTGCCAATGCATTTTCTGGGTTATTGGCCTATGGGTTATTTCAAATCAAGGGCGCTTTACATGGATGGCAATATTTGTTTTTGGTAGAAGGGGCATTAACTGTTATTATTTCTGTCGTTGCATTTCTATATTTACCACGATCAATTGAAAGAGCCAAATTCTTCAATGAAGACGAAAAAGCATTGGGTTTCCATCGAATTCAAACTGATAGTACTGCAGTTGTTGGTGAAGAAGTATCTTTTAAAAACGCTTTTAGCGTTTTCAAACATCCAGTTACTATTTGTTGGTTGATTATTTCTTTCTGTGTTGGTGTCCCTATTAACTCTATCAATAATTTTGGTGTCCAAATTGTTCGAGGGTTATTAGGTGATGATGCTGATGCATCAATGTCTAATTTGTTATCTGCTCCTCCAAATGTCTGGGGTGCTGTTGCATTGTTGCTTTTTGCTTATGCTAGTGATAAGACTGACATTCGGTCTATTTATATCATTATTTCCTTTATTACCACTTTAGTCGGGTTTGTTTTATACGCTTGTATCGATCCTTCTCAACAAATGGCTGCTGGGTACATCTCTGTGTTTTTAATGTGCACTGGTGGTTCATCTAGTTCGGTTATTTTGGTCACTTGGTATAATAATAATACCCCCGGTGAAACCAAGCGAGCAGTTCTATCTGCCGTTGGTGTTCCATTATCCAATTGTGCTGGTTTAGTTTCTAGTAACATTTTCTTTAACAATGAAGCTCCGAACTATCCAACTGCCATTGCCTGTACCGCTGCATTTTCTGGTGCTGGTATTGCATTAACAAGTGGCGTTTTAGCATACATGTGGTTTGACAATAAAAAACGAAACAAAAAACAAGGAGTTGAGTGGACTTTTAAGGATGTCAGTACTGCAGTGATGGCTGAGGGCCCAAGTAATCCAAATTTTAGATGGTATTTGTAGAATTATTTATTTAATATAATGAATTAACGAGTTTTCAAAAGATAAAACAAAATAAAAACTTTTAAAAAACCCCCCCAAATTTGTCTAATGCTTGATGATCAGTATAGTTTTACGCACAGCCGTTCTATAAAAAAAAAATGTGTGTGATCCGATCCGACAATTTATAAAAAAATTGGGAAAGAAATTTAAACCCTCAACATTCACCACCACATACAATACCAAAATGACAGAACGCCCGTCAATGATTAAACAAACTAGGCTCTACCTTCGCCAGTCTCAAATAGATTATTTAAGGTTCCAATCAGGGGTCCAAGGATCGTCTTTAGATGAATTAAGATCCAAAGCTCTCAGTCATATGTTTGAAATAGCAAGAGAATTCCACTTTCCAATAAAGACAATCTCAACAGCAATGAATCTATTTCAGCGAAGTATTTTATTCAACAAGATAGGGTCAACGCATGATCTGGTAATAGCGTGCTTATTAGTTGCTTCAAAGATTGAAGATACACCT
This sequence comes from Blastobotrys arbuscula, assembly GCA_030564365.1. Taxonomy (NCBI): domain Eukaryota; kingdom Fungi; phylum Ascomycota; class Dipodascomycetes; order Dipodascales; family Trichomonascaceae; genus Blastobotrys; species Blastobotrys arbuscula. The sequence continues at coordinate 9,705 of JAJLUN010000108.1, read as the reverse complement.
AAAAAGGCAATCGAATTACTACGATGTTCATTTAGAATCCGAAATTTGGGTCCACTACCCGATGATACACCAAGAAAACGATCTATTTTAGGACATGAAAGATGGTTACTAGAAACTATTGGGTTTGATTTTAGATTTCGTCACGCTCATGGTTATATTATCCCAATTACCAAATGTGAAGACAAAATTACCAAGCCTGTTGCCAAAACTGCCTGGGCGATTGCAACTGATAGTTTATTAACTGATACAATTTTGCAGTATGCCCCTCACTCTATCGCATTTGCTTGTCTTGTTATGGCAGCTAAAGTCGAAAATGTTGACATTTTCCCGATCAATCAACAAAAATATAATACTGATCGCCAAACAGTTACCGCGATTCTTTTTGAGTTGGTAGAGCTGTATATTAGAGTACCAAAGACACAGCTCAGCATTTATTGGAGAGATGCATCCAAACTGTTACAATGGCGAGACCAATTTGGTAAAGAGATTAAACGAGAAGATCCAACTGAAGAGTTTGTAAAAGGAGTCAAGCCACGAGATTTGAAATACGATCCAAAGGGGACAATTCGATATGTATTAGATTGGGAGTTAGCTCATGTTGAAGGGGAACTAGTTACATAACTTTTATACCGATTGGCACGCATTGGATCTATGGTGATCAATTTTTGCAACAAGTCTTTAATAACTTTTTGATCAAATGTTTCATACTTGCTCAAACATTGATAATAATCAACCAACGAAATCATGCACCATTTGTTTTCTTCTTCCAATTCATAAAGTTCATTGATGGATTTGATTTCTTGATGAAGTACATTCATAAATTCGTTATCGGTTAGTTGAACCAAATCGTCATGCTGAATAATCAACCAATGATGATACAACCAGCAGCTTTGATCATCAGGGTCTGTATACAACCCTTGGCGAACATATTCCAATTCATTGTTCCACATTTTTTTATTTTCATCATTTGATTGTTGTTTAGATAATGCAACCAACAGTTTTGTTCTATTATGCCATGCACTGAAATTTGAAAAATTATTGTTAATCTTTAAGGTAGTATACTCCAATTCCTCCCTTGTCAAATCTTTCTTTTCGTATTCTTCCAACTTGCTTACTACGTATCGTCTATAATGCCATCCATGATAATTTCTAGAATCCATTTCCAGCATTTTGGAGACCAGTTTTAATTCCATCTGCCAATTTGGATCAGGTTGATTCTCTAAACACCATCGTCTATGATTCCATATCCAATAAACTTTAGGAAACTGCTTTAGTCTATCCATAATAAACATTAATTCTTCATTAAATATATCATTTCGTTTTTTAGTATCACAACCGCCCATCAATTCTTTCAAAATCTCTCGTCTATAATTCCATACTGTATAACTTTCCGGGTTCATGGCTAACACTCTGGTTACCAGGTTCAATGCCTCGCTATCACGTTTACCTTGCTCTCTCCATTTTCTATACTGATCAACTAAATGGTTGTAATTCTTAATTTGAATCCTTTCTCTCGATTTACGTTTAGCGTCTTGTTCTTGATTTGTTACTTTTTTCCTACCGTGTTGCATTTTTTTTGGGGGTTTTTTTTTTTTTTGACAAGAAAATATGTGTTGTGTTAAAGATATA
>JAJLUN010000107.1:28737-52678 GCA_030564365.1 Blastobotrys arbuscula | reverse complement strand
TTTTTTTTTTTTTTTTTTTTTCATTCTTTTTTTTTACATTTTATTTTTATTTTTATCACAATCTCTTTAATCTCTTCACTGACACTTTAAAAATCTTTATAAAAAAAAAGTCACGCGTCCGGGGGTCCAATACCTTATTAATATATACAAGCTACTACTAACTATTTATTATCTTTTATTAATATTTGAAAATGAGCAGGCTTGGAGCGATGAAAAAGGCGGAGTTACAAGCACTAGCCACCGAACTTGGGTGTTCAACTGAAGGAACCAAGATGGATATTGAAAACAATATTTCTGGACTATTGAATTCAAATCCTGAGAAATATTCAGAAGATGCTCGGTTTGCTAGCTTTTATTCTCCACGGAAACGAACTATTCATAGCAATGGTAATGGTAATACTACTAGAATAATGACGCGTCAAATGAGCAAAGATGTAGAATCAGATGAAGAGGACAGTGAAGAAAATAGCGAAAGTGAAAGTGACAGTAGTAATGAAGAAAATGATGATGACAATAAACAAGTCGTGCTTGATAAAATTAACGAATTTGCTCAATCTGGTAAAGATTTTTTGGCAGAAGTTTTTGAAAATTTGATGGAATTAAGCGAAACTTTGCAAAGAAAGTTGAGTAGTTTATTAATGATCAATTATATTGGGTTATCAATTGAATTTACATTGTTAATGTTGACACTAATCCCCTCAGTTCAATCATCCCATGAATGGATGTGGCCATTGTTTAAAATGATTCCCGATTTTAAACGTGTTTTGGATTGTGAAATGTTTTGGAAACCATTGGGGGTTTGGATTGTGTTTGAATTTTTGGTACCATTACTTATTAGCCATTATGTCAACTTTAAAGCAGTAATGTCTGCTCCATCAAAACGAGGACCAGGTCGTCCACGAAAAGTCAAGCCAGAATTATTATTTGATCCTTTAGTATTTGCTTTGACAAAAGGTGTCGTGTCATATTTGCTATTTAATGAAAAGTTTGTGCCATTATATGGAATGTGTCCATGTATTGGTAACATCATCACCGAGACTATTCCAGTTTTATACACAGCTTTGGGAAACGTACCAACATTATGCGGTGCAATCAATACTATTGCCAGTCTATACGTCGCTACTTTAAAATAATACACACAAACATTTAATAATACTTGAAAAAAAAATTGAAAAAAATTAGGACAATTAGTTATACAATCATATATTCATACTATAATTTTATAAAAAAAAAAACAAGCTTTGATAGTTTTTTTGTTTTTGTTTTCTTAAGCAGAACCCTTTGGAGCTTCCTTGAAGGAGATAGCTTGTTCTTCACGCATAGCAGAAACAATGGTAACCATCAATTCCTTACCGGCATCAAATTCAGCTTGGATCTTTGCACCCAAGTCACTGTCTGGGATCTTGACATCATCCTTGGTATCACCATCATTGGTCATCAAACTCAAGAAACCATCATCAATGTCAATCAACAAATATTCATTTCGGCTAACATTTGGAACATCCATGTTGTGGGTGGATGGAGACAAATCTTCCATCTTCTTACCAGTGAAGATATCAAGAGCGACCAAATGGGCCTTGGCGTGACCGTGCTTACCAGTCTTGGAGGTGGTCATTTCAATAATTTTACATGGTCTGTCCTTGATCACAACGTGACCGTTCTTTCGCAAAGAAGAACATTGCATTGGGAAAGTCAAGGAAGCACCAGCATTGGCGGTTTCAAAGTTAATCTATTCTTGTTAGTCTTTTGAAATATATATATATATATATATATATATTTTAAAAAAGTTTGAAATGTCTAATGGCATTGATTGGAATTAAAATAATATAAAATTTTCATCTTACGATTTTACAACCAAATATTTGACAATTTGGTTAGAAAGTCGCCAATTATTGTAATCCATATCATATCCATTTCCATTCATTCAATCATTTGTTTTATTAGTTTTTATTCATACATCTTCGTGGTCGGTCATTGTTAATAGTTTAGTATAAAAAAAAGATCCTTTAATAGAATAAATAAAAAAAGATAAAAAAAAAAAAGAGTAAAAGAAGTAAAAATAAAAATTTTTAGAGGGTGAGAGAGAAAAAAAAAAAAAAAAAAAAAAATCTTGTTATACCAGCTGGTTAGTTAGCATTAGTGGGAAAGAATTTTTTTTTTGGGCGCTTAAGCGTCACTTCGTACTTGTAACTACTGCTGCTGTTGTTTAAATTTTTTATCTAATTACAGTTGTGTTTTTTTTTTTTTTACCTATGAAAAATAAGTTTACGCCCGGGTAATACTTGTTGATGCGTGTACAGGCTTGAAAAAAATTTACCACGTAAGCATAATTTTTTTTTAAAACAGCTTCTACCGCCCATGCTTAAAGCTTATCAAGCGGGTTTGAGGCGTGTAATAAATTTTCGGCGTAATTCTACGCTGATAAGCGGTGAAAAACAAAAAAATAAAAATAAAAAAATAAAAAAAACCGACTTTTGGTTAGTGCGCGCTTGCTATTGGAGGAGAGTGTAAATTATAGCACGGCGTAAAATATGGGCTGGGTACTTTTTTTAATATGTATCGTGAAAAAAGCAATTTGTTTCGTAAAAAGATTAAACGGGTTTTAATTGGTTAACTTTGGAAGAAAAAAAAGATATTCTATCTTTCCAAAACACCAGTGTTCTACTAAAATTTTGATCCATGCTTAAAAAATCAGTTTGTTTTGTCACATAAAAACTGTTTTAAAAAAAAAATTTTAAAATTAAAATTCCAGCCGCGCGTTTAAGCTAATTAATAATAATAATAAACCTGATCAAATATTGTAAGAATGAATAATTAATACGATTAAAAACAATTTTATACGATTGATGTAGTAGCTGGTTTTGATGAGATTAATGATTCCACCGATCGGAACCTGACCAACTTTCGGCCATTAGAAAGTTGAGTATTATTACCAGGATATTTATTGGCTGGGTAAGTAGGATTTTTCATAGGCGATGGCCGATCTCTTTTGGAATCACTAGTTTGGGCCGTAATAATAGACGATTGTTTTTGATGATAGTATTGGTAACAATTGATTGTCCCTGTTTTTCGTAATTTCGGCATGGATTTGGAACTCTTCAATTGCCCAGTTATTTGTTTATCAATTGATGAGAATGGTGACGTTGGTGCAATGAATATTGAATCATCATTGGCAACTCGTCGGGGGGCAGGAGGCATTGGTTTGGTATGCAGAACATCAATTGGTGTGGTAGGAGATTTAACATTTAAATCCCCATTATGGTTAGAAATGCCAAGTCCCTTTTCATTTTTACCAATCCTTTCGTCTTTTCGCAATTGAGGACAGCTGGCTTTTATACTAGCAGTTTTATTATTACTACTATCGTTACCGAATTTGAAATTCTTGGTGGTTTTGTAATCTACCCGTTTTGCCAACCGGTGTTTCTTGTTATTACCAGAATGCGATGCGATAGATGATCGGCTATTTCGAGGTGCTGATGGTGGTATGTGCGGCGTGCCGCTTCTATAATTATTAGCCGCACTACTACTGCCGTTGCTTCCTACCCTCTTCCGATCATGTTGTCGATGGCTGCTATGTGTATGGCTGTCGCTGTGACCATGACTGTGGCCACTACCTTGACTGTCACCATTCACTTTAGAATGATATCGTACCAATGGTTTTTTCAAATAAGTTGGCTCAATCCCTTGGTTAAAAAAACTACTTTTATTGTTACTCTGTAAATGAGATAAATTATAAATATCTTGGAACAGAGTATGGTCAAATTCCCGGACCAATGAAGATTCTTCACTGCCCGGGGGTGTAAATGGTAACTGTAAATGAGCAGGTTTAGAATAATTAATAACGTTGGATTTTGTATCAATAGGTTTGCGTTGTACATACATGGCCAACCGATCCTGCCATAATCGTCTAGCCTGTTTGGATTTAAATAACAATACCATCGTTTCCAATTGGGTATGGTTGTGGGATAGTATCCCCGGTTGCGAAATCAAACATTCTGGTAATTGTGTCGAATGAGTTGTACTACTGGAAGACGAAGATGATGACCATGTCGATGAACTGGCGCTATTGGCACTACTCGTACTATTACCATCATTTTCTGATCCAGTTGGACCATTTGAACTAGTTGATGGAGTAGCACTATTGCCAATACTACCCTTTCTTTTGAAAAATTTAAATTTTTTTTTCCGTTTTTTTATATTTTCAATCTCATTTTTACCGAATTTTTTTTCTCTAACCAACACCAATGCATACTTATGCTTCAAACTATCTTCATTTAATAATCCCTGTTTGATCAAAATTTTATTAAAAAATTCAACTTCATGCAGTAAAACGACCCATTTGTTTTCAATTACTAGCTCCATCACCTTTTCTGGCTGTTGTTTAGGCCACACCACATACCCATCACCATGAACGTTTCGAACATGGTGTAATTTATACTGTGCCACATAATCTCGTGTCAATACCAACTGTTTTTCATAAACCAATTGTTGTGATATGTCAAAAATGTTTTGTTTTAGTATTCTCTTTGTTGGAATGTTTTTACAGTTCTTTAATGCCAAATCGTTCTGAATTAGTTCAATGGGGGCTAATAGCATCTGCTGGTCGAGGGTTGCCATATTGCATAATTTGTTGTATTCCATTTCCATCATTGCATTTAACGATACAAAAAAAAAATTATTAAAAATATTAAAAGCGACTCTTGAGTTATATATATTAATTAATCAACGAGGGGGGGGGCTAAAAATAAGAATAAGAGCCGAAAAATTAACATTAACTTCTGTTGAATCTCTTTTTTTTTTATTTAATATACTAAATATATGTTAATTAAACGCATGTCTTTTAGTATTTTTTTTTTTTTTGATATACTCGTTCAAAATTACCAGTCCCCACGATAAAAATATTAAAGAAACTTATTACAAAAAAAAAAAAAAAAAAACCCACACCAGATCCAATCCATGTGTTCAATATTATAATTCTTATTGTCAAAGCACTGTTCATTAACTTGGCAAGTGCATAAAAGTAGTTAAATTTATATTAGAGCAATGTTTCATGTATATATTTATTAGTTTTGGACTTTACCAACGTTTGATGAAGATTTAAGGTTCAGTAGAGTGGATTTTTGAAACAGACAAAAAAAAAAAAACACAAGAGAAATCTAAAACACCGGCTTAATTATGGTTAATTATGTACTTGAATGTACGTTAATAGCTGGGTCTATTAGTTTTAAGAAAGAAAGTTCATTCAAACTACATGTGAGTATTGCCACAAGATAGTAATTCAAGTTTCAAAAGCTCTATTATTTTTACCACAGCCGAAAAAAAAAAAAAAAAAATTTAAAAATAAATAATAAATTGGTTTAGAGCTTACAAAATTCGACCCACCACTCTTTTATTTGTAAGACTTTATTTATTGGCTTAAAGTCTAATATTTAATCAAGCTTCATAATCCATCAATGAATCTGAACATTAAGTGTTTCACTTTGTTTATCTGGAGAAGCGGCTCTCGAGCCGCATCGTCGACGGCAAGAAAGGGGAGAAAAGGAAGAGGAGGAGGAGCAAGAGGGCTACACTATTGAATAATATACGTACTATGCTAATAAATGATATCTACCTACCCAAGAAGCACGCCCTAGTGGTATATAGGAAAATAACGACACTTTAGTTGAGGATTACAAATGGAAGAAAAACAAAATATATATCTGATAGATACAACTTTTTTTTAACAAACCGAGCCGCATCATCGAAAAGCCACCAATGTTTCACGAAGCGCTAATACCCCCCCGCCGCGTCCACGTCCGTGAGTTTACCACCAAAAGGGTTTCTTCTACAAACTAAATTACAGCCAGTACTTTTGACTATTCTTTTTGAAAGATCGAGTTGGGAACTCAGATGCATATATATATTTATTTTTTCCGTCTAAGCTGGATTAAGGTCTGAACGCCACCCCCCCCAATCCACCCCAATTATTTTATCATTTTTTATCATTTTATTATTATTGTTAGTTTTTTTGATGAGGGAAAAAAATAAGGTCATATACGATCTCGAGCCCAACTGACGCGCGCAAGCATCAGTATCAGTACCAATCAGCCAATTAGTAGCCGAGTTCGCTCTACCCTACCATGCTACAATGCTTTAGCGCTCAACGTGCTCTTAGTAACACATATGTAAGCCTAGCTACGACTTTTATAGCAACAAAACCCAGCCACCCAACCAAGCTTGTGCACAGCAACACTACAAGTACAAGTAGCATGTCCAAACCAGGAAGCGGTTCCGCCGCCATCCATGCACCAGAACAATCAAACAGAATCATACTACAACACCAAAAAACCTGGGGTGCATATAATAAGCAGCAGCGCAGGCAGCTTCAATTCAACAATGTCGATCTCAATTCATTTCATTCCATTATGCGTTACAATTGAATTAGTATGTCTGTTAAATGAGCTTAAGCTTGTAAGAACGGGAATGGGAATGGAGATATTATGATGATTTGGTTTTTGACTACTAACAAAATAAAAACTCGCCAAAAAATAAACTTGATCTGCGAGAAACGAGTTGGAGACAGATACCATATTTTTTTTTTATCTAAAGGTCATGGGACCATGGACTCAATTGTTAATATTTATGATATGACCAAAGTCAAGGATGTTTACGATCACGTACATGCTTATCTCAAAATCCAAATATTGAGCTTAAAATACAATCGAAAATCATCACTATAGCGTTCTAATCAACAGATGTAATTTAAGTCTAGCCGAATAAAATAAGATAAGGTGATAACATTTAAATAGGCTTATACTAATTTTCAGAAATAAGGGATATTCTAGCAAATATAATTTTTTTTTTTTTTTTCAGCGGTGACAGCGAATGCCCCAGCGCCAATCTCGTTATCTTTAAATTTATCATTTTGATCTTTTTTTTTTTGTTTTTATTTTTTTGAGTCGTGTAACAATAAAAGAAACTGGTTTTTTTTTAAGTATCAGCCTGCTAAGCCCTGGGAGAGAAAAGAAACCATCCGAGTCGAAACACCTTAAATGAGTTTAAACCTTTTTTTAATTTTTTATATTTTTTCGCATATAAAATTCTAAACCCAACACAAAATTCTAACAAGAGCGTGTAAATTTGAACAATTTTAAGCCTACGCAACAAGTTTTTTTTTTTTTTTTTTTTTCAGTTTTTATCTGCCCTATTCTGCTTTAATTCTGTAAATGTTAACAGTTGACGAGAACACCTTTTTTTTTTTTTAAATACCAATAGAATCCTCCCCTCTTTAAACATATTTACAAAATCATACATTATGAGTTTTGAAATCGATAAGTGTTGAAAAAATAGGTTACAATTTTATTTTTAATTTTTATTTTTATAGTGTACTAAATATTTTTCGACACTTTTTTTTTTTTTTTTTTTTTTTCTTTTCTACCTCCTCAATTTTATTTTATTTTTTTTTCTCTTTCTACTACAACATTAGATTTGTAGACAACAATAAACGACATAATAAAATAATAGAATACTAACCACATATACTTACAATACCAGACATTAATGGAGACTAAACGAGTTTCAAACCTTAGCAGTGCTTTGGCGTCACTGCAACTCCAACAAGAACAAGCCGCTCAACAAGCACTGCAGCAGAATCATCAACAACAACAACAACAACAGCAACAACAAATGACAGAACAACCACAACAATATGAATATTATGAACCATTTGATCGAATAGAAGAATATAGACGTAATCCTCCATCGGAAGGAATTTCATTATTTTCACATTACAGTGCACCCAATGGATTTAAAGTGGCAGTAGTATTACAAGAACTGGGAATCAAATATCAAACATTTTATCTAGATTTTAAAAAATCCGAACAACGATCTCCTTATTATGTATCAATCAATCCAAACGCCAGAATACCAGCGATCATTGATCATGATAATAACGACCATTCGGTATGGGAATCAGGGGCGATTCTAATATACCTATGTCAACGAATGGGGTCAGAATGTTTATTGTGGAGTGAAGATTTCACTGAACAATCATTGATCAATTCATGGCTATTTTTCCAAGCCTCAGGGCATGCCCCAATGATTGGACAAGCGTTACATTTTCGATATTTCCATCCAGAATTGATCCCCTCAGCAATTGAACGGTATGCTGGGGAAGTGCGACGAATTTATTCAGTAGTGGAGATGAGATTGGCAGAAAAGAGGGAAGAATTGATTAAAGAAATGGATGATGAGACTTTTGCATTGGGGACAACTCCGTTGAATGAGAGTAAATATTATGAAGAACCGGTATGGTTGGTTGGTGATCGGATTACAATAGCTGATTTGTCGTTTGTTACTTGGAATCATGTAGTTGATCGAATTGGTATTTCGTTACGAGAGGAGTTTCCAGAAGTTTATAAATGGACCAAGTCGATGATGGAACGGCCTGCTGTGACTCAAGCACACGGTGGATCGAATGCAGATATGAATTAACCATTTAACCTATTCAACAAAAAAACAACCATAAAAGTTCAATTACACTCGAATCAATGAAGTTATGAAACAAAAAAAAAATAAAAAAAACCAACCAATTTGTCAAGTTTTTTATTTATTATGTATATTTATTAATACACCTTTTTTTTTTTTTTTTTTTTCCCACCCACCCAAATATATATATATATATGATATCCCATATAGGATTCTATATTTGGCTACTTGCATTGGTCTAAAATATTGGGAAACCTAAATTCATAGTAAAATTTTTTTATACTTCATGATCCAAGGATGAAAGAAAAAAATTTTACACCAAAAAAAAAAAATTTGAACTGCATGACGTAGAATAAACATGCACGCTACTTTTATTTTTACAACTATAGTACAGTACAAGCAGCAAAAGTTTTTGACCCACCCCGGGCCATAGCGTCAATCAATACCCATCCCTCGTTTATTATTATTATTTATTCAAAAAAAAATCCATTTCCTCCCCCCTACTTAAGCTTATCAATTTTTTCACTTCTATATATTTATTTCTACCAAGTTTTTATTTATTTATTATTTTTATTGCTATTCCAACTAGTTTTTACAATCAATCATAGTATCATTAACAAGATATAAAGGAGGATGATAATATTCATCACCTTCCTAGTCTTTTTAATCCCCACCACTCTTTGCAAATGTAAACCAATCAACGAAACAATCATCCTTCAAAACATATCACAATACCCAACAGCCCATGCATCATACAACTTTATAGAAGAAATATCACAACCCGAACTAACATTATTATCCAAATGTGCATTATTCAATTTATCCCCCGACTCATGCTACGGAGGTAGTCAAATGTTTGCAACCGCCATCCGGTTAGGCTTTTTACTAGGTAAAGAACAACTTTGCAACAACTATACTAACATGACCACAGCATCAATGTCACAAATCACTAGCCACGTTTTAAAAATCACGTCATCTAGAAAAATCGACGTGAATACTGATATCCCCATTGTTCACAACTTGACAAAAAACCTCGAAAAATCAGTAGGGATGGATGGATGGAATTTAGATGGGACCAAAAATGAAACTACATTTTGGCCAGTCAAAGCATTACCCTCATTAAGATCACAATTCATCTACCAACCATATGAATTTTTTTCCCAACTCTCTTTTGAAAAAGATGACCAGGTTTATCAATCTAAACTGAATGAGCATAATTTTGGCACTTCAGAAATGTCTCAGGATTACCCGGATAACCGCATCCAGGAATTCGCCATATCATATTTCCAACAATCGGATGCAAAACATTCAGTGACAGTAGCCGGCGTGTCACCAGTGGAGCATGCCTCGTTTGTGTTTACATTCCAAATGTTGTTTAAACCTGATGAAGAAGGGTATTATTATCAACAACAAGATGATAAAAGTTCTCGTGCTGTGGTCTGGGTAGCAGAACAAATGGCCCGACGGCTTAATAGAGTCGTGCGGCAGCACCCGATGAGCCGCGCGGTGTACGGCTCGTTCAGCCTGGACAACGAACTCACGTTTCAGTTTGGAGTCAGTGCCGAGAATGGGTTGATTGAACAGGAGTTGGCCACCAGTTGTGCGACGATGAGAATGGTTTTATCTAGTGAAGATGAAAATGATAATAGCAGTGCGGAAGTGAGGGAGACGCATATATTTGAGACTAGTACAAGTACCAATACAGACGGCGGGGTTACTGGTGGCGCACCAATTAACATGATTAGCATTGAATTGTTTTTATTGGTTATAAGTATGGTAGTAGTTTGCATTATTTCGTTATAAAGGAAAAATAAAAATAAAAGGAAATAAATTATAAATTATAAAAAAAAAGAGAGTTTTTTACTGCTTTAAAATCGCCAAATCTTCTTGAATTTCTTCCGTCTTCAAACTCGTCAACGCTTTTACTGCACTCCTCATATGGCGTGAATGGCCACTCCGGCTCCTACTACTAGTGTTTTCATTCCTTTCACTGTCCACCTCACTTAAAAACGAATTAATCCCATCTTCCCCGGTATATCTATCTTCACCATTATTATTATTATCATTAGTATTGTTACCACCACCACCATTCCTTCGCAATGCTCTAACAGCATTGCTTTTAAACCCACTTTCACTCCCTGAACTTCCATACCCACTAATTGCGCCATTCTCTTTACTGCTCACTCTACCACTTCTAGTGCTACTCACCCTGCCATTGTTGATGTTACTAGTACTGGTGATCCCGGGCATCCCCAACGCACTGCCCAAATCATTCTTCGCACTGGCTTCACTACCCACGTCCCACAAAGTTTTGTCATCTTTAAACCGTTTCATATGCGACCCCAACCCTTTTAATAACCGGTCGTTGACGGTGTTGGTGTTGGTTTGATGTAATTTGTCCACAATCCCGACTTCAGATACTAGTAAAGCATGCGACTTGTTTAATCTATTTTTGCGGTCAATATGTAATCGCATTAGTTCAAAATCGCGCTGCTCCTGTAAATCTTGTAATTTTGATAGATATACTCCATCAGACTCGGACAAAATGCTTGCTATACGTTGCGATAGTTGGTCGTGTGTGGTGCGGTAGCTTTCATTTCGGTGTGATGAAAACAATGCCGTTTTGGTATTATAATTTGTTTGGATTTTGCGTCTATTGATCGGATTGATTGGTAGCTTGGTTACCCCACTGTTACTAGTATTAGCGGTAGTGTCGTTGGTACTTGATGAAGCAGGTACATTGGAAGTAGTAGTAGTAGTAGTAGTAGTGGTAGCAGTAGTAGAACCGGTAGTTGTATTAGAACTATTGGCAGAACGTCCTGCTCGCTTCTGATGCCGTGGCGCTCGTGGCATTTTTTTAGCTGCTTGTTTCTTTTTTCTTTTTAATGATTGATGATGAAGATGGCGGTGGAATAAAAATAATATAAAAAAAAGGATGAAATCTGTAAATGCAAAACTTTTGTGGCCGGACACGCACCGCATTATTATTTTGCAGAAAAAAGAATCTGCCGCACGCACACATTTACAATTTAAGTCCTCCACTAAACCTCTTTTTTTTTTTTTTCTTTTCTTCTTTTAATTACCTTTGTCAATTTTACACTTTAAATTTTTGTAAACGTTGTCAAAAAGTGGTGTTTTTTGGATTGATCGATCTCCAACATACATTTATTTTTATGTTCATTGAATATATATATATATATATATTTATTTTAATGTATTTTTTTTATTTTTTATTTTTATTTTTATTTTTTGATTATTCTACACTAATAACTAATAAATTATGACCAAAAAAAGAACCTACCAATCATCCCATTCATCATCTTTACTCTTACCTTTTAATGTGGTAGGTTGATCAGGCTTTTGCATACCAAATGCATTTTCAACCGGGGGCTCTTCACCCACCCCATCAAATAGTTTGGAATATCCTGATTGTTCGGCACTTCGTGAGGATGTACCACCTTGCTCATCAGTGAAAGTTTGAAAAGTTTCCAACCCATACTTGCCAGTTTGTTGCATCTTGGTACCAAACTGCATCATGGCTTTTTTGGCATTATTACCAACATCTGATTCAGCAAAATCTCGCATCTTTGGTTTCACATAATTTTCATTCAATTCATCAGCAGTTTTAGTAACAGTTTTGGAAAACCACCCCCAGCCTTTAGTCAACGACCCCAATGGATCGTTCTGAAAATCATCCAATGACAAATCTGCATCAGTATTAGTATTATTAGTATTAACTGGTGTACCACCACCGCCAAACCCAGCGTATTTCCCGCCTTGTGATGGAGCAACTCCTTCAGGTCGCGATGCATTGGCGGACCCCAAAGTTTCAAAATATTGCTCATTTTTATTCTTTTGATCCATCGCACTATTTGGTCGACTACTACCAGCACTCAAACTTGAAGCATCAGGAATATATACCGGTCGATCTTTTTTAACCCATTCTTCACCTTTCACTTCACTATTCAACATTTCTCTATAGTCTTCTGCCACGCTGCTACTATATTTACAGCTCAAATCACTAACACCAGCCAACCCGTTTTCATCAAAATATTTCTTGGCTCGTTCGTTACCTCCCTTTTCCATAGCAGACATTTCATCTGCCTTGAACTGATCCATTGTCACCGATCGTACAAATGAAATATGTACCCCCAATCCTCGATGAACACCAGCACAGTCCAAACAAATGAAAATCCCATACTTTGGTGACGCCCACTGTGGATTATTAGCGCTACAGTCGAAACATTTCTTGTTGTCGCCTTGTTTTTGTAGCGTTAGCAGCCGACGTCGATTGTCAGGATCAATTGTCCAGTCAGCCATTGTTGTTGTTTTTTTTTGTTTTAGTAGTAAATTAAAAAAAAAAAAAAAATCAAATACAAAAATAAAATAGGGTGTGTTTAGTGAAGAAGTGAAAGTAAAATAAAATAAAAAAGGAATAAAATTGGGATCAAGAATCAAATGGGGCGGGAGCCACCCCCGGCCCAGTTAACAACGCAATAACAAACACAGTTATTTTATTTTTAACGCAGCAGCACACACGATTAAAAGTACACACGCTTAAATGTCCAGTATAAACACAGGAGGCTTATACAAGGTTTTGCTTTCCACGCGATGATGAAACTTTCATGACCATGTGCATTTGTTAGTTTCTTTCCATCTTATATATATATATATTTTTTTTTTTTTCCCAAGTGTCGGGGCAATTAGATTTTATGTGTGGATCATTATTTGACAATCAAAAGGTTTTAATGAGCCAAAGAGAAAAATATAATAATAATAATAAAAATAAAAAGGGGGAGGAATCCAGTTCTCGAAATACAGTTTTTTCTTTTTGTATGATCTGATGTCTGATATTTGGCTTATTATTTTGGAATAATATTGTCAAGAACAGAGGTTTCAGCCTCATGGGGCTGTGGAAAAAAATATTTTCTTTCTCACCTTCATGGGAGTTTCAGGTTTTTTTTTTTTTTTTTTTCGATATTCTCGTAATATTAAATACTATTTCATTTTAAAATCTAAGAGCATAACATGGAAAACTGTGGTGGATCAAAACATTTAACATCGATTATTTTGATATCGCGATAGCACTACAAGTTTTGTGATTAAAAAAAAAAAGATTTACCTATTTAGTATTAATTGTTCCAACGTATCAATTAATACTAAAAAGAATTAAGAACCGCATATTTTCTTTAAATCATAAAACATCCAAAATGACATTTACATCAATTTATAAAAACTCAATTTTTCTTTTAATTTTTTTTTAGTAGGTATTAATATTACATTTTTGGGTCCCCGGTATTTTGATTATTCAACAAATCAGGGTATAATGGTGGAGAAGTGCTCATACTATTAGTTTGCCATTGTGCACCATCTACAACTGTAACAGTCCCGGTAATATAACTAGATGCATCACTAAACAAAAACACTGTTGCATCAGCAATTTCCTGTGTAGTCCCCATCCGTTGCAATGGGATCGCTTTCAACGCATCCTTCTTCATATCATCTGGTAATAACCGATCCAACCCTTCTGTACCTTCAATTGGACCAGGAGCAATAACATTGGATCGGATACCTAATGGGCCCAATTCTACTGCCAAAGTCCGTGCTAGCGAATCAACACCTGCCTTTGCAGCAGAGGCATGGACTTGCATTGGCAACCCAGCATAATGTAATGTAGCACTGATGAAAATAATATGGCCCTTATTTTTCAGCAATTCTTGATAACATGCTTTTGCGGTGTTGTAACTGCCAACTAAATCAATATCAACAACAGTTTTGAATGCATTAGTGGATAACAAGTTGAAGGGAGCCAAAAAATTACCTGCAGCACCAGCAATAACGTAATCAATTTTCCCTAGTTGAGATACGGTTTGATTGACTGCTTTTTGAATAGACTCCAACTTCCGAACATCAATATTACCAATTCCTAATACTTTGGCACCAGGTCGTAATGATTCGATTTCTTTGGCGGCTTGGGTAGTTTTTTCTTCGTTTCTGCCAATGACGGCTGCGTTGGCTCCTAGTAATACCATGGCTTCAGCCTGAACCCGACAGATCGTGCCTGCGCCACCGGTGATGAACACGACTTTATTGTTAAACAGTCCTGGTTTGTAAATGGAGGTTTCTAAATATGACTTGTTGAGTGTGTTGGGCATTTTTATTATTATAACTGATTAAAAAAATAAAATTAAAATTAAAAAACGGCACTAGCGGATTTCTAAATATATATATATAAAAAAAAAAAAAGGCGGGGGAATAAATTTTCAAGTCACCTCGGGTGGACCTAGGGCCCCTCCATCATCGGCTTTAATATATACGACATGTAGTTCGGACCATGACAATATATACAACACTAAGAAAAGCCGGGGGAGTTGGGGAAACTAGAAATTTTACTAATGGTGAAACAGAATGAATAATGCCCGTCTTTAAAATATTTAAGTATCAACGGTGCATCACTGCTGCATAAACAATAAATAAACAATTTTTTTTTTAAAAAAAAAAAAAAAAAAAAATTTCTACTTTTCATCGCTACTACTACTACTTTTAAACTTCATTGACAACTTTTTACCAGCAGTTGACAAAGTTCTTTTCAAACTATTCTTCTTCTTCACTTTCTCTTCTTCGTCATCTTTTTCTTCGATTTCCTCTTCTTTGGATTCATCAATATTATAAAGTTCATTGCGTTCGTTTCGTTCATTGCGTTCATTATCATTACTTTCATTAGTATTATTAGTATAGTTAGTATCATCAGGTTTTTTATCATCATCATCGTCGTCATCTGTATCGTTACTCTTTTCACTCATCTCCATAATCTCTTTGGTAAAATTCTCACTAGTCCTCCTTCGTCGCGGACCTCGTTTACGTTCATTTTCATGTTGCTCACTAACAGACCGTTTCATACCATTCTTCAACTCAACCGTTTCCAATTCTCCATATGATTGTGATCGTTGTAATTGTGCACCAACCGGTACAAACGGCAATTCCTTCTCTTCTTCTTTTTCTTCTTCTTCTTCATTAGTAGTATCCAAAAAACTCCTGGAGCTTAGTGTACGCGGTGCGTTAACCATCAAATTATCCAACTCCTCTTCTTCCTCCGATGAATCATGCAAGTCATCATCAAATTCTTCATCGGAAAAATTCAACAAATCTTCTTCAGAATTAGCCACATGGTCAACTTCATAAACTCGGTCGAGATTATCACCACCACTACTACTAAAACTATTGGCACCATTATCAATATCCGTTTGGATGGAATTCATTTGATCCGCATACATAGCAGTAGGTGATCTTAAATGTCGTTCTAATAAATTCTTGGCAACCCCGGTATATTCCAACTCCTTCAACTCATCTCCATAATCTTCAACAATATGATTGAAAAGTATTCTTATACTACCTTTTCGAGCTAATTGATACCTTGAACTTGAATTATTATCAACCATCCCACGTTCAATCATGCTCAACACGTCTAAACATGCAGAATGGACTAGATTATTACGATTACCAATGTCAAGTAAGGTTTTAACCACCGTGCCAATTAATTTAGATTCAACAATTTCGGTTGCATATACAACATCATCTATCGCCATCGCCTGTTTTAATAATCGAACTGCCGCAATTCGAACTTGTTTGCCATCATTCAACCCAATCAATCGATTCAATCCATGCCATATTTTATTTTCAATTGTAAAAGTCCGACATTTGACCCCATGTTGTCTAATACAAAATGATAACAATCCACATAATTGTTCATACAATGCTTTCCCAGTTAATTTATCAATATTATACATTTGTTTATTCTGGTCTAATTCAACAAATTTTTTAAATACTCTTTGTGCCATTCCATTATCATAAAATTGTTTTAAAAAAATTTCCATATTAGCACAAGACATTGGCTTTTTGATATCTACTGATAGTTTGCTTACTGGTGTAGGACCATTACAACTTCCGGTCCCCGGATCCAACAATACTTTTAATACTTCAATAGCCTGTGCCTTTAATCCCATATCATCATTGTCTTCCAATAAATGCACCAAAACATTGAAGACTACCGCACCATCTTCAGCATTTCGAACTAAATTGGCATCATGATCGATTACTGTTACCATCAATTCCGTTCCCAAAATTTTAGTACCAACGTCATCACATTCCAATGCCCATTGAACCATTGAAAACAGTCCTGCTTTAATCAAATTAGTATACAAAACATTTTTGGCATTCGCCTGGAAACTTTTGGCAATCCCTGAAATATTATGCATGAATCGAACTCCATCCCGTTTCTTTTTTTCATTCCCTTTCTGTTCAAACAATGCAAAAAATTTTGTTTTATAATCTTCATTCGATTGGAAATAACTAATAATTTCCATATGATTGAAAAAAATCATTGATGATAACAATGAAAAAGTCCCATCATCCAACATTCTCGCTAATACCACATCTCGTATAAATTGTAACCTAAATGTATATCTAATTTTCATTTTAATCCCTTCATCATCTATTGGTATAACTTGATTGAAAAAAGTATTATTTGCCAAATATTCCCGATGGTTTGCCTTTAAATTTGGAAATTCTGCATCATATTCCAAAATCCCAACCACATTATCGATATTTTGATCATATACAAATTTTTCAAACAATGGAATATCATTCAACAGAAACATGATTTTCAAAATCCTACACAATTCATGCAAATGATCCAGCAATTTCCTGTCTTCTGCTTGATTAAACAAATCAAAAAATTTATTCAAATAATCATGATCATTCAAAAATGTTAATATCGCTTCTCTATGAAATTGACTCGACGCCGCCAGTGTCAAACTCTCTCCTATCGCTACCAAACTATCCAACGTCGGTTCTTCAGGTGGTAATTGTACTGGTCCTGCAATCAATTCAGTAACTTCAGTCTCATCATCTGTTGTCAAAACAGATACAATACTAATCCCTTTTTCTATGCCACTTTGGATGAAAACCAAAAAATCACATACTGCTTGGCATCCATCACTTTCTTGAAAACTCAATGCAATATCTGTTTTTTTACCCACACTGAGCTCTTCTGTCCATACAATCAATGTTTGTTGCTGCTTTTGGTATTGCGTGTCTCCATCGACCCCACCAACTCGTGATTGTAACAGCAATTCGTTTGTATTATTCTCATTGCGCACAAATAAAAAAGGTACTAGATTTTCTTCATCATCTGAATCAATAGACTCATCTTTTTTCCTCAGTTCGCCAATACAATATCCAGTGCCCTTGTCCACCCAATCTTCATCATCGAGCTGGTATACTTTGACGCGCCGCGGCGTCGTAGGTATACTTTCCATGTTATGCTATGTTATTATAATAATAATAATTAATAAATAAATACGTCGTGTATGCGTGTGCTTGCGTGTGTTTGTTTTATTGTGTTCTAAATTTTCAACTTTAAAATATATCGTATCTAATCTGAAAAAGGCCTATCAGATCGTGTTAATAAAAAACCCTAATGAACGTGTATGTTGTATTAAATATCAAAAAAATGTGGTGAAAAAAAAAAAAGGTTTAATAAAATGATTTTTTTTTTTTTTTTTGTTTTTTTGCATCGGGAGGATAGGAGGTTTTATTTTTTTTTATATTGGCGTGTTGTGATCTTTATTTTTTGTGATGTATTTAATATTACAGCGTGAGGTGCAGCGTGTGCAGCTGATCATGAGCTGTTGTAAACGTGGAGTGTCTAAAAGACGGAAGCTTAATTATTTTTTGGAGAAGAGCGTCGGGCCCGATCATCGGCACACTTTTCCTGCAGAGTTAGGTTCAATATTAAAATTTTTTTTTGATTAGACTGGAAATCTATCAATTCTTTTTTGGAATTATTATTGGAAAGGTTGTGTTATTTACCTCATTTTGAGTTATTTTTTGTCAGAAATTGGATGACTTGCCGCAACCGAATATATCAAAAAAAAAACCAAGCTTTAATAAAATTGAATCGATCGATTGATCGATGGATGAGTTGAAATATTAATTACAATTGATCAATGGTAGTAATGCAATGATTAACACCATTAGGAAAAAACGAACAAAGGATTGAGGCCCTTGAATTTCAATTAAGCTTATTATCTACTACCAATTCGCTGGACCAGATATTAAAAAACTGGATCAGATCATGATTTTTACACAAAAACAGAAAAAGGGTTCAAGTAGTTACGTACCCCTGGATGCATGGACTCATTTCATTGATAAGTTTTAAATTTTACGAGTTCCCAAACAAACTTCTTTTCAACTCTGACCTAACATTTCAAATTTAAGCGACAAACTCCGGGGGCACCACAATCACTCAGTCAAACTTTGAGACGTCCTCCAATATCCGCCGGTTTCCGATGGTTTTGCAGTTACCCCATGCATTTATGCATGGGCGTGACCGCGACCTTTTTTTTTTTAATACGTCTGGCTAAGCTACATTTATAATGCAACGTTTTACCCAGCAGTTCATTAATCCCAATAATTAATTGGTAATCACCCGCAGGTTTGTTACGTAAGCAACCTAAAAAAAAAAAAAAAAAGATTATCAAATACGGCGGCCCGCAACGAAAACAGCAAAACCTGCAAAAAATTTTCACGGTGTGCTTAAGTACAAGCATACCCAAACGGCTGTAGTAAAAGTTTAATATATTTAATTTTTTGTTTTCAGTTATCTTCATCACATCACATCACATCAACAGTTCATTAAATCTTTTTGTATACCAACGATCCGTGGCTTTTTGGAAGTTTTACACTGGATCTTAACTCGCAAAACTTTCCAACTCTAGAAAAAAGTCTGTATATTTTAGAGAAGGAAAAAAATAAATAGTAACCACGATAAAAATGAACGAGCAAACTGATAACAATTCTGCGACCAAAATGATGGTCAATGAAACTCAAACTCAAGTATCCGATTTTAATACTTTCGATGAGGGCAACAAAAATACCAATGAGGTGGCTAAAAAAAAACCATTCAAAGAGCGAATGGTTGAATGGACTCAGTTTTTCAGATCGCCCCATTTTTGGATCATTTTTGTTCATGGGCAAATCTTATCCTGGTGTATTACCTCCACCAATACTTTTACTACCTATTTAAATAACGAAGGTGCTAATATTCCTGCCTTTCAAACATTATTTAATTATGTTCTTTTGGCGGTGATTTTCTTACCATACACTTGGTACAAAATCGGGTTCAAAGAATGGTTCAAATTGATGTATAAAGAAGGATGGAAGTTTTTCATTTTGGCATTTGCTGATGTTGAAGGGAATTATTTCGTGGTTAAAGCGTATGGGTATACCAACATGTTGAGTGCTGCTTTACTGGACAATTTTGCCATTGTGGTTGTGGTGGTTTTATCATTCTTTTTTTTGAAGGTTAGATACCATTGGACACAAATCACTGGGATTATAGTATGTATTGGTGGTATGGCATTGTTAGTTGTTTCGGATGTTATTACGGACAAGGATGGTAAAGCGGTTGATATGGTTAAAGGAGATTTATTCATGCTATTGGGTGCTGCGCTATACGGGTTCACCAATACTTTTGAAGAATATTTGGTATCCAAAAAGCCGATTTATGTCGTTTTATCAAGTTTGGGATTCTTTGCCATGTTCATTAATGGTGTTCAATGTGCCATTTTTGAAAGAGAGTCAATGGCTGAGGCTGACTGGAATGGTAAAATTGCGGGTTATTTGACAGGGTACAATTTATCATTATTGTTAATGTATTCAACAGCCCCAATCTTGTTTAGAATGTCATCTGCAGCATTTTATAACTTGAGTTTGTTGACGTCTGATTTTTGGTCGTTGTTGATTGGCTTGCGAGTGTTTGGTTACTATGTGTACTGGTTGTACCCCGTTGGATTCGTTCTTACTGTAGTAGGGATGATCATTTATTATATGAGCTTTAAGGATAATAAAGGTGAAGCCGTCAAACCTTGGTTAGGCGAGAACCAAGAAGATGGTGTAGCCGGCGTGGGGACTGCCAAAAAGAAGGACCGAGTAGTTGATGATGAAGAAGAACGAGTTGAAGAAATTGGGTCTAATAATAATAATAGTGCAACTAATTTTTAGAATACTATAATTTTTTCTATAGAGAGAGTTGCCAGATATATATTCTCGACTCCAGTTTTCGGTTTTATATAAGTTTAATAAATTTTTTGGGGGAAGCGGAAAAATGCTGGAACAATTGTAGACTTTTTTGGAATATTTTTTTCCCACTACCATTTCAAAAACTATAATATGCCAGCATGGATGATTTCGACGACTTTGGTGACTTTGTAGATGCACCACAGGACAATACTAACACTACCAACACAAATACTCCTAATAATATTATTATTAATAATAATGTTGATACATTATCAATACTGATAAAAAGCCACGATGAAATATTACCCCTAATAGACACTTATTTATTAACACCACTATCAACATCTTCCTACCAACTTCGGAAACGGATACTTTCTCACACCAAAACTCAAACTTTTATAAAAGGTTATATGGAACTGCTGAATATTGTGGACCGAATAATGAGAGGACGAGGTAGGATGCCAAGGGATAATCGTCGCGAGTTGGATAGAGAAGCTAGGCATATTGAACGAGCTTGGGTTGGCGATGATGATCAAGGTACAAAGCCATTAAAATCGCGACTACGAGTCGTTATTAAACAGAATCTACCCGAGCTAAGTTCAAAAAATGTGGCTGAGGGTACTATAGACAATGTATGCTTTGTTTGCGGACTGGGAAAAAATGAAGTCGAAACAACGTGTAAATGGGATAGTAGTAAAGGTCATTACTCTTGTATACAGTTCTACAATAATTATTTATCAAAATGAAGTTAAAATTTTTGAAATGTTTTTTTTTTTTTTTTTTTTTTTTTTTTGGTCGTTTATAAAATAAATATTACACATTATAGTTAGTAGTTCTCTTCCCCAGTTTTTCCCCAAAATTTCTAGACTTGTAAATCCTTATCACCAGTTGAAAACGTACTGGCAGTTCTTAAATTCATGGGACGTGAGGATGAGAGATAATCTGAGAAAAACGGCTTATTCATCGATGGTTCGACTGCTGGTGTGAATGGACCATATTTAATATTAGCTTGGTCATCACCAATTGTTGAAACACTTGATACGGTGTCGGTACTTGATGTTCTTGATGGTTTAGCAATATGGTGTGGGTTACCTTTTACTAGTAGCTCCAATTCAACTTCGATATCATTAAAAGAATCATATGGAATATAAGGGATTCTATGATCAATGCAATATTTTTCCAACTTCAAGTCTTTTCGTGCAAATAGAACATCTGCATGTTTAGCAGCTGCTAAGTCACTAACCCCATCACCAATGAATACCAATAAAGGTTGAACACCATTCTTAATAGAATCTCTGAATTCTTTAATAGATTGAGCCTTATCATGACCTAATTCACAATCATGTCTCCAAACTGGTTTCCATTTGGTATCAACGATTTCGCCACCATTTGATACAACATCGATATTTGCAGCTCTTTCTTCACCCAAGAATTTATTCAATGCACCTTTTAATAATGGTTCAAGACCCGCACTGATAACACTAAACGGGATATTAAGATTTTCACAAAATTCAAGAAATTTCATAAAATCTCGATCAATTACTAAGTTGTCGCTCAAAGCTTTTAAACTATCATCTAATGTGACATTCAAAGAACCCCACATCTCTTCACTTGCTTCTCTAAAAGATTTCGTTTCTCCAATGCTACCATCTAATCTTTCTCGTTCTTCTTTACCGCATCCATAGTTGTCAAATAAAATATGACCGGTATCTTGCAAGAAGATTGTGCCATCAAAATCTGAAAAGATTGCAATAGGGCGTTTAGTTGGATTGGCTTGGACCATAGATGGTTTAGGAACACTTAGACTAGACATATTGATTATTATTACCCTTCTGGTTGTTAAAAAAGTCTTTTTTAGTTATTTAGTAAGGAAAGTGGAAAATAGCGAGGAAATAGGCTTCTATTTATAATTTCGGAAGATTCACAAAATATAGTGATTATAGAAAAGGAAAGAATGTCGATAGCCAAAATAAATCATTATGCACAGGGCTTAAGTTAATGTGTTTTTTTTTTTTTTTTTTTTTTTTTTTAAATTAATTTTTTTTTTTGAATATTCTTTGCGAAACACCACGACGATGACGAGCCCATCACCGCGATTTGTTTTCTTTTTCATATCTATAGCACTATAATGCACACTTCCTGCGTATAGGTGGGTAGAGAGCAAAAAACAAAAACAAATTATTCACGATCGTTCTGGCAGAAACTGCTAATCTTATTGCGGTTTGGTAAGTCTTAAAGTTGATTCAGCGGTGTCCATTTGATGCCTGGTAAGCTTCATGTAAAGAACCCAAATACGCCGATAAAACCTAATATCAATGAAGAGGTCGAGTAGGTGATAGGGTACGATATGCCATGCGTACCCAAGTACACTGCTCCTTCACCCATACGGAACTACACACGATAGATACATAATTATTTATAACCAACCAATCAATCGATAGTTAAACAATATAAAAAAAAAAAAAAAGGTTCTGATAAATTGTATTTTGTACAAAAATATTTGTAATAAACTTCAAAAGTCTGTTCAAACTGTAAAAGTTGAAGCAAATGATGATGATGAAATGTAGTCCTGGATCCCAGTAATTTCCAAAGGCCAAAGTTCCCTTGCTTCTAATGCGTGGCTCAGAACTTGTTGGAAAAAATTACCTAATTACTTACCTTCCAGCTGTGTCAGATAAGATTAAATTAGTTGTTTCTTGCCACCTAAAAATCGTCAAGCTTCCATGGGCTTTTGGGACCCACGCAGGGAGAAACACCACAGCTTTTAATGACTGTAAATACGTCATTTTATTGTAACCCTTACCGCTACGTTTTATAAGCTGTCTTATCTTTTTTTCAAGCCTTGGTAAGCTTGTAAAGCAGAAAATGTAATAATATTAATATTATATGAACCGGGGGGCGCGCACGCATACAGCTATAAAACTTAATGTATATGTAAGCGCCGGCGGCCCAACCAGTTGAATGTTTTGCAAGCTCTTGATAAGAGGCTTATAACCTACGTAACATTAAAACTTTGCTTTAATCAAAGCTTGTGAAACCTTCGGTATTAAATTTTGCACGATGATTGAAGTTCCGACTCATAGCCGACAATTGGTGTTTTATTATCGGGTGGTGATAAGAGTTATTGATGATGGTTTTTTTTTTAATAAACTGGTGTTCCAGAAGGATTGGGCCGTTCCTTAAACAATCGTCAAAGTCTTTATCTTTTACCATAGGAAGAAGTGGGCATGTGCGTGGCATGTGGTAAATTCGTTTTTTATAACTTGACATTATTTTTTCAATCCAAAGCCGACTGATCGATCACGATTTTATTAATCTTGGAAGAAGCTTACTAATAAGATCCTTAATAACGTTACTGTAAGCTTACTTTATAAGCTTTTGGTACAACTAGGGG
>JAJLUN010000107.1:0-23194 GCA_030564365.1 Blastobotrys arbuscula | reverse complement strand
TCAATCAATTATCAGCTATTTAGTACGGTTTTATTCAATTGATCAAAAATAAAAAGAAAAAAAAATAGAATAGCTGATAACTTTCATAAAAAAGTATTCCAAAATTTTATAACTTTTCTAACCACAATAATAATTAAAACTAAAAATAATCCCAAAGTTTTATAATTCGCGTGCCTGCGAGATTTACTGTCCCAGGTGCGTATTTATTTTTTTGGTTTTTTTTTTTCTGTGTTGTTGTCATTTACGTACCCGCGCTTAGATTCCATTATTTTTCATCACCATATTTTTTTTATTTTTTAGTATTTTTCCCACTTTTCCTTCTCTAATTGTCTCTCCTTATTTTTTAAACTTTCTCTCTTGACACCAAGCCAACCCTTTTATTATTATTTTTTTTTCCAACCGACTCATTTCAATTTTAAAGCCAACAACTTGGAAGTCTAAATTCTTTTTATTTTTATAATAATAAACAACAAATTGGACTGAGGAAAAAGCTTCACCTTGTTTTTATATATATATATATTCAATTCGGGCTATTCTTAGCACTATACCAACAAACTTTTTTCACATTTCAAATCCCCCCGCTTTACAAAAGTTTAATTCAAAATGTCAATGTCAACTTATAAGGTATGTTTGTCTAATACTCCCCTAATAATTATTTCAAAGTTTAAAAAATACTAGGAAAGAAAAAGAAAGAGGATACCGAACACTTGTCCGAAACCTTTTCTCTTTTACTTGAATTTTCTATTTCTTATTATTATTATTATTAGTATTATTATTAATTTTTAATATTTATATTATTATTTTTATTTTTATTTTATAATCATAGAACGACTAACAGCTCCAAGATGCGCAGAAAAAAAAATGTCAAAAAAGTCGTGCCATTAACAATGATGGTATGCGGGGTCAGTGGTACTGGACGGACTACATTTGTTAATACAATGTGTGGTGATAACGTACTAGAACACGAAGAACCATTTGACGCACGGTCAGCCCACATTGAACGCCCTGTACAAGTTAAACCTTCATACGCCGAAATTGAAGAAGATGATGGTACCAGAATTGGCTTGACTGTAGTTGATACCCCAGGGTTTGGCGATAACATCAACAATGAAGAATCATTTGGGAAAATTGTAAATTATTTGGAAACACAATACGACGAAGTATTAGCAGAAGAATCAAGAATTCGAAGAAATCCTCGATTTAAAGATAGTAGAGTTCATGCTTGTTTGTATTTTATTGAACCTACCGGGCATGGATTGAGAGAATTGGATATCGAATTGATGAGACGGTTGGGCAGAAAAGTTAATATCATCCCATGTATTGGTAGAGCAGATCAATTGACACAATTGGAATTGTCGAGTTCCAAAAAAATGATTATGGATGATATTAATCATCATCAAATTCCAATTTATAATTTCCCATTTGATCCAGAAGAAGACGATGAAGAAACCATCGAAGAAAATAGTCAATTACGTGAAATGTTACCTTTTGCTATTGTTAGTGGTAACGAATTGATGGATTTGGGCCAAGGTGAGGTTTTGGTTAGAAGATATCCATGGGGTGTTGTTGAAGTTGAAAATGAACAACATTCAGATTTTGTTGCTCTAAAGAGTGCGTTATTAGGTAGTCATTTGATGGATTTGAAAGACTTGACTCATGACTTTTTGTATGAAAGTTACCGAACTGATAAATTATCTACCAGTGTGGAAAATGGCGGTCGAGAATCTAGATTATTAAAACCAGAAGATTTGGCTAATCAATCTTACTTGTTGAAGGAAGAACAATTGGCTAGAGAAGAAGAAAAATTACGAGAAATTGAACAACGTGTGCAAAAAGAAATTTCTGAAAAGAGACTGGAATTATCTGCTAGAGAGCACGAATTGCGAGAAATTGAACAACGAATTCAAAGAGAACGAAGTGAAACTCCAAGTTTACCAACTTCCCCTGCACCAGATGCTCCTCCTAATGGTGGTGCACGACGACCTTCAAACACATCATACTTGGATGAACAGGTTTCTTTATCTGGTACCCCTCCTCCTCCACCACCACCGCCATCTCATCCTCCACTTCAAGCACCTGGTTCATCAGTACAATCTCCTGCAATGGATGGTTTGACAAATTCTTTTGAACACGCATCATTATCCCCATCACAATCAAGATCAACGTCAAGATTCTCTTATGAAAACAATGAACAATTGCCGCCAGCGACTCAAGCACCGGTGGCTTCTAATGGCAGTGACCGAGTAGCTAGTGGTAGCATTAAGCATGAAGATTATTAGTTTTATATATATAATAAATTATTAATAAATAAGTTCTAGTACACAGTTTGGGTAGAAAGAGGTTATCGATGTGGATCTTTTAATTGTCCCATTATCATGACTTGTTTTGGGGGTTTTGCAGGTGGTTTGTGTGTATGGTTTTTGACAACATGGTCGTTTTGTAATTTTCGAACTGATGACACTTTGGTTACATCAATGGTACTTGAAGATTGCAACTCTTTAGAGTCAGGACCAATACACATGCCAATTTTTTTGACAAACCCAGAGGTGGCCATAATTTCCGAAACCAACGGACGTTTGTTGGCGTCTGGGTTCAACATTCGAGCAATCAATCGTTTACCGGATTCACCAAAATCGTTGAAAAAAAACAATGGCTGCTCTGCACAATCTTCGCTGTTTAGGAATAAATATTCTTTAGTTGAAATCATTTCAGGTATTGCGCCCGATTCTCCTCCTTCTGGGATT
Organism: Blastobotrys arbuscula; assembly: GCA_030564365.1. Classification (NCBI taxonomy): domain Eukaryota; kingdom Fungi; phylum Ascomycota; class Dipodascomycetes; order Dipodascales; family Trichomonascaceae; genus Blastobotrys; species Blastobotrys arbuscula. Next base: position 20,450 of record JAJLUN010000107.1, on the reverse strand, counting down.
GTTTCAACTCGTTGCGGAGCCATAGGTGCAGGAATAGTTTCTTCAGGGGTGAGACTTGTTGGCGTTGATGATAATTTGGTATTACCATTCTCAACCAGTATATTGTTCTTATTATTATTATTAGATTCTTGGTCCAAATATCTCTTCAACCCGTCTTCCATAGCCCAATATCTATCTAATTCAGTAATATATCGTTGATATGCCACATTTCCATTATCAGCCTTTGGAAATAACCCACCATTGTATGCCAAATTTGCAAAAACAACCGCTGCACTCCATGTGTCAGCCTTTCGTGCATCATACCCAATAGTATAACCACTCTGTTGATCAATGAAAATTTCGGGGGCGATATATGGAGTTGATCCACACACTCCATGACATTGTTTCAAACATTCAGTTTCTGGGTCAATGACAACTGCTGATACACCAAAATCACTGATTTTTAATTCACCTCGCGAGTTTAATAACAAGTTTTCCGGCTTGATATCTCGATGGGCTATACCTTGATTATGAATATATTCCAATCCCAGTAATAATTGTTTAAATAAACAATTTCGTTCTGCCTTTGGCATTTTTTTATTCTCTGCTTTGAATGCATCAATTAGTGTAAAAATATCCCCGAAATCACAATATTCCATCACAATACACCATGAATCACCAGAGTCTAATAGTAAATCTCTAGTTTGAACGACATTTCGATGATTGCTAACTTTTAGAGCGATTTGATATTCTTCAGACAATTTTTGATAATATTCATATTGTGTTTGACCTGGCTTGGGGGATTTTTTATAATAGACTTTACAAGCATACACCGTCTTTGTACCATCGTTACCCAAAATTGTTTTGACTTGTGCAGTGGCACCTTTACCAATATACCTATTCTTCAACAACGCATGTCGATGGGAACTGTGGTATTTACTAGACAGCGCATAACTAGTTTGTTGTAACTCTTTTGGTAAAAAACTCGATGGTGTATATCTATCACCATCATAATTATTATTATTATTACCATTAACTCCAAACTCACCTTCATTTTGAGAGGCTGATAATGATCGGAGACCTTTATTTCGTAATCTGGAAAATGATGATGATGTTTTGCGTGTATTTTCGCTTAATGCAGGATTGGCACTTTTATTACCCAGCGTTTTCAAATCTTGGTCTTTCAAACTAGATATTGGTAAATCAAATTTACTTGCTGATCGCGATGATGGTGCTGATGTGCTCCTTTTGGCCTTCAAACTCAACTTTTCAGTAGCATCAGCAAATTCATAATCCTTGTTGTCGACTACTGGGCTATGATTAGCACTATTACTCATTCTAGGAGCTCTACTAATTCTAAATAGCTTGCTTAATTTCGATTGAGTGCCACTATTACCACCTGGTGACTGAGGTTGACTATTATTATTATTATTACTATCCATTTCGCTATCGGTACTAATAGAATGTTGCCTTGATGATAGAGGAGTTGGAATTTTTGAACTACTCCTACTTGTACTAGTAGAAAGATTATTAGAGTGAATATTAGAATGAAGATTAGAATGAATATTGGAATGATATTTTTTTAATCGAGATTTTACAGTAAAAGATATTATATCCCCCTCATTCAGTTGGAGTGCCCTTGTATCCTTTGAATTACTAGTTGTGCGTTCATCAAAGTCTAATTCCTCTGTTGTTGGCGTGCCGGGTACTGTTGAATTAGGCGTATTAAAATTAGAGTTTGAACTAGAATCGTTTGTGTCCTTATGCTGGTGGTGCACTATACTCCTCAAAGGATTTGGGATAAGGTTTTTTAATGTTTGACTCTTTGAATGTTTTGGTTGAGCTTGATCATTATTATTAGAGGCCGTAAAGTTTGATGTATTCATGCCTGATAATGGCAATGATGGTGTATTACTACCATTTTTTTTATTTGAATGTGATTCCAAAGGTGGTGTTGAAACCATTGACCTGAATCTTGAAAAAGAAGCTTTTTACGTCAACTAATAAAAGAGAATCGTTTTAGTTACTCTAACAGTTTGTGTTTCCAAAGTTTGCACATCGGGGTCGTGAAGTAAAAATGTATATTCAGTGCTGTTGGTGATAATTGTTTGACGCTTGTAGTTTTTGTAGTATATTTTAAATTATTCATTATTATTTCTAGAGATTTGTGTGCCATTGTGGAGAATTAAACCCTTATAAATTGTAGACGCTAGTCAGTATTTACAAGCTCCGGTTTACAACTTGCGGCTTTTTTGTCGGGAAGCCGTTTGTTTTTATATCGGTATCGGAAATAGTTCTCCTTTTTTATTCACACAAGCTGTCTCGATCGCAGCTACAATTTGCAAGCCTCCCCCACCAGTATTAGTAGTTACCTCTGAAAAACGCATGTTGCTTTAATTGTTCAAGTGTTGAATATTAGTCTAGACACGCAGAAGTTCTACAGTTCTTGACATTAGTTTTAAGTTCAAATATGGGCAGCGGCGACTCCTGAGCACGTAGTTTTATTTATTATCACCATCAGCTTGGACCAAACATTCAACTTTTTTTAATACAAGACAAGACAATAATTAGGGACCACATTTACACTATATATAATTCATAGGAATTTCAAATCGCCAATTATCCTTGGGTATTAAATTTTATTCTTGCTCAAAACATTACTACTCTACAGTTTTTTTTTTTTTTTTTTTTTTTCTCTTACATTTAACGATCAACCTTCCTTGGTTTGGAAAAAAAAAAAACAAAAAACAAGAGAAATAAAAAAGGTGGCTATGAATTAATAATTACCATCACTTTCTTTATTCTTTTTTGATCTCGAAGGTTCAAAAAGTTTAATCTTCTTCATCCCAATGACCTTGAGTACCTTGTTTTGGCATCTGAGGACCACCAGCTCGTTTGGCCATAATAATTTGATCAACCGATAATACCGTAGTAGCAGCATCATTAGCCAAATGAATAGCACCTTGCTTGGCCGCTAATAAATCAAAAATACCACAACTCTTGGCATTTACTGTCAATGATGGAGTTTGGTCAATATCGACATTAACCCCTTCATCAATGTTACCATTTGAGTGCATAGCATATAACTTGGATAAAACCTCTGTAGCATCCAATCCGGAGTTTTCTGCCAAAGTCCGTGGGATAACTTCAAATGATTCCCCGAATTTCTTAATAGCATGTTGTAACAGCCCAGGAGTCTTTTCACCAAATTGAACTAATCTAGTAGCCAATTCAATTTCTGTGGCGCCGCCACCGGATAATAACCGATTATCTTTTAATACTGACTTTGTAACATTAACACCATCATCAATAGCTCGTTCAATATTATCCAACTGGCTTTGGGTGGCCCCACGTAAAACAATAGTTGCAGTTCTAGTAACAGTATCCTTATCTTGTCTAAACACAGTAACTCGATCACCACCAATTTCAACAGTTTCAATACAATCAATAGTACCCATTTCATCTGGCATTGGTGCGCCAAATCGAGCTAATGGAGTAGCACCAACAACTCGTGCCAACCGTCTCAAATCGAACTTAGATTGAACTCGGAAAACCAAAATTTTATATTTATTTAAATAATGTAATGCCAATTCACCAATACCAGCACCAGCAATAATCACCTTCAACCCAGTATCAGCAATTTCTTTAATAGCTTGTTCCAATTGTTCTTCTTCACCTTTACTAAAGTCCAACATTTCTTTAGCGTTATGCAACAAAACTGTCCCCTTTGTTTCAGTTGCGCTGGTATCGATTGGACAAGTAAATAATGCAATCTTTGATTTTTCAACTCTTCGAACTGATCCTTCTGGTTCTCTTGCGAAAACCATCCCCTTAATAACTTGAGAATTATCAAGACTTGATCCCATAATTTTCACAACTCTAATATTATCAACATTGAAATTTTTTGGTTTACTTGGCAGGACGTGAGAAATTGCTTCTGATACTAGTTTTGATAAAATATCTTCACTACCAAATTGTTTGGATGCAATTGCACTTCGAACCGCCTTATTTAATTCGTCAACATTTGATAAATCCCCAATCTTTTCAACTGACAGCTCTTCCAAAATTTCCATGGCTTTTTTCTTGGCCATTTCATAACCTTGAGCAATTTCAGATGTATTTAAACCTAATTGTATTAAATCTTGTGCCTTGCTTAACAACTCCCCTGCCAAAATCAACACCAAATTGGTGGCATCACCCAATTCAATTTCTTGTTGTTGTGACGCCATGACTACCAATTTAGCAGCTGGGTGAACAATTTCCAATTCTTTTAAAATAGTAGCTGCATCAGATGTTAAAAAGATTTTACCCAAATGGTTTTGTACGATTTTATTTCGACCACATGGGCCAACTGATGTACGGACCATTGATGAAATCTCACAGACTGCTTGAATATTTCGTGTAACGGCACCATCTTCGCTATTATAACTTTGATATCCTTGCTTAAAAAGCCCTGAATTAGGGGCGTTTGGAAGTTTTAATGACATTATATGTGTTGGTGTTCGTGTCGGTAGAAGTGAAAAGAAAAAAAAATTTCAAACCAAAACCAAGAAAAAAAAAAAAAAAAAAAAAAAAACGAGGAGGAAACTTCACTAAGCGTGTTCCCAGCTTTATAATAATTAAAAAAAAATAAATAAAAAAGCGCACGGAGAAAGTGTTGGAAGAACGCGCCCCAAGTGTAATTAATATTTTTGGCCGTTATAGTGTTTGTTGCGATCGAATTAAAATTATAGTTGTGTAAACTTTTGGAAATATCGAATATCCCACACGTCACAAATCATAAAACCACTACACCACACCCATTTTTTGATTATTTTGATTATTTTTTATTTATTTATATATATATTTGAAATCAATAGACAATGAGTGAGGAGGTGGAGGACCCGTTGGACGAGCCAAACTACAACCCAATAGCTCATTTAAATGCTTTGTTCCCCACATCCAAAGACTTGGAAATAAATTCAGAACTACAAGATCACCTGGCGTTATACGAATCAAAGCTAGATTATGAACAAAATGAACCATTGGAGTTGTTGGATTATGAACTAGATGCTTTGAAACGAGTAGATGATACACCACAAGAATTGGAATCGATTATTAGTAAAGTAGAAAAGTTGAAAGAACGTGCCAGTGCTTCGGAACAATCGATTACGGAAATGACAAGTGATATCAAAAGATTGGATAAAATAAAGTCAAATCTAATCCAGTCAGTTACAATTTTGCGAAGATTGCAAATGTTGACGAATGCATATGATCAATTGGTTGCATTGGTACGCAATAAACAATATAAAGAAATGTCACAAACTTTACCTGCTGTTACAGAATTAATGGCACATTTTAAAAGTTTTCGATCAATAGATCGAATTGCAGAGTTGAGTAAAAGTATTTCAGAAATTCAAAACGATATCAGTGATCAAATTTTTAAGGATTTTGCTGCGGTGGTAGAATCGACTGGTGGTAGTAGGAGGAATAGCATGCAAGTAAATATGAACAATACCCTTCAATTAGCAGATGCTTGTAAAGTATTGGACTCAATAACCGGCAACAAACGAGAACAACTAATTCAATGGTACTGCAACGTACAGCTAAAAGAATATCGAACTATTTTCAAATCAAATGATGAAGCAGGAAGTTTGGAAAATATTGCAAGACGATACAGTTATTTGAAAAAGATATTAAAACGACATAATGACGAACTGGGCCAATATTTTGCATCAGATTGGCCAGTTGGGGAAGAATTATGCTCAAGTTTTTGCAGCACTACTCGAGAAGATATTCAGCAATTATTAAAAATAGCGGGTCGAAATGTTAATGTTCAATTATTATTAACTGCATTAGAAGAAACGTTGGAGTTTGAACAATTTTTAGAAAAAACTGTCAGAAAAGGGAAATTTGATAAAAGTATATCAATAGCATTCCAGCCACATTTAAATGTTTGGATTGAACATCAAGATAAATTATTGAATATCAAATTTGACCGATATAAATTACCGCCATCACCAAATCCAGAAGATAATGATGAAGAACCAACTGTATTACCATCATCAGCCGATCTATTTGCATTTTATAAACAAACTTTGAATCAGACTGCCAAATTATCTACCGGTCCTCCACTATTAGACTTGTCAAATCTATTTGGTAAATGGTTATCTATTTATTCCAACCAAGTGCTACGATCTATAGTCCCACAACGAATTTTATCCGAAGATGATTTGAAATGTGTTTGTTTGGCGTTGAACACAGCTGATTATTGTAGAGTTACAAGTGATCAATTGGAACAGCGAATTGTGCAAAAATTGGACGAAAATCAACAGGAACATGTTAATTTGGAAGAGCAAAAGGATTCATTTAGTATTATTGTCAATCAAACAATTGCATTATTGGTTTCGAATATCGAATCAAGTTGTGAATTTGCATGGAGAGAAATGGTTAATACGAACTGGGATAAGCTAGAGGTGCCTGATCAAAGTTCATACGTTTCAGAATTACGAAAAAACATTGAAAAGGAAACCCAAGATGTCATTAACCATGTTCATAAAGATCTGCATTGTAGAATGGTTTTGGATCGAATTGTTGATGCAGTGACACAAACATTTTTGTATAAAATGGTACAATGTAAACCAATAACCCCGGTGGCTGCTGAACAAATGTTATTAGATTTGTGTGAACTAGATACATGCTTCAAAAACTTGCCGACTTTACGAAAAGATTTTAGTGTCAGCTCTACCTATGAACGACATTATAAACAGTCTTTGAAACGTGTGGAGTTGATTTTAAAAGTTATCATGTCTTCTATCGATCCAATTGAAGCTCTAGTACAAACTTATTTCATTTGTATCAAGGATGCATCAGCAGATAATTTTATCAAAATTTTACAATTCAAGGGTATAAATAATCGAAACGATTGGGCAAGGTTCATTGAATTTTTCAACTCGCATCTAAAAGCTCATGATAATTTACAACCCCATTGGCCAGTACTAACAAATTTACGAATGAATGAACCTCAATCAACTAACACTAAAAACTTAACTGTCTCCCCTAATAATTCCAATTCTCATTCAAGAGTCCCATCATCATCATCATTTGGCCATTTTGCATCACAGTCAAATTTATTTGATAACTCAAAAGTTCTTAATAATTTCACTGAAGGGTTTGAACGATTTACTCATGGCAATTCTGTCAATAACTCGGTCAACAAACTTAATGAAAACTTCAAAAGATTGTTTAAACGTGATGGTAATAGTTCACCAGTTAATAGATAACACTTTTTTTATTGTCTTTTTTTTTTTTTTTTTTTTTTTTTTTTGCTAACTTACAATTAGTACATACTCACGATCTTTAATCCCACCAAACTGTATCATATCCTTATTTCGCAGCTCTATAAACCTTGAGCTTGGAACATTATCATGGTTCAGCTTCGTGCCATAAGAAGAGTCCAAGTCAATTAAATAGCATTTCACTCGTGTCTCTCGTTCACCATACTTATTCGTATTAAAAATTCTTCTAAACTGCACCACTGCATGCTGCTTTGATACTGATGCTCCATCCAATTTGACATGACAAATCTCGTCCCTACCTAATAGAAACCACTTTTTATTTTTTAAATCAATTTTCTCAATAATATCATCTTTCTCAAATATAAAGAGTCTATAAACTGGTGTTTTATCTGGTAAACATGAATCATTTGGCTCAACATATTTCAACTGTGTTCCATTCACTTGATTTGATTCTTTGGCCAGTAGCCCCGATTGCTTATAATCCGGTTTCTGAGGAGCCGCTGAAGATGTTGAAGATAATGGAGCTGATGGGGATCGTGAGCGGTCGTCTTTACTACCTCGATCTGAACGTTTATCTTTCTGGGCTCCTCTATCTCTACCTCTGTCTTTATTTCTGCCTCTATCCCTACTAACAGGCTTATCCGGGTATTTTTCTCTCCTTTCTTCCTTTTTTCGGCAATTATTACCATCTCGCTCACGATCTATTTCTCTTCCTCTGGGCCTATCCATGTGGTATTCTTGATGGTATCATAAACGGTTTATTATTGTAGCTGATAAACAATTAAAGTGTTTCAAAAATTTGGGAGGAAATTTTCAGGCGTTTATGTTTTAAAAAAAAAAATTAATAACAGCCTTAATGCTTCAAGCATAGTGGGGCGCGCCAGAAAAAAAAATTAAAAAAAAATTTATGAGCCGTTCGGACCAAAAAAAAAAAAAAAAAAATTATTTTTTTATCGTAAATCATTAGACAGACTACCACTTTACGCTAATAAAAATATAACAATACAATGGCAAAGAAAAGAGTTCAAAAAGAAAAACCAAAATCTAAAAATGTGCTACGTAAAGAGAGATTAAAAAAAGAAGTTGAATATGTTCAGAATTTACAAAATGAGGTGGATAATTTTGAAGGGGATTTGAAGAAATTGACAAAATTCACAGAACTGCCATTATCCAAACCTACGTTAAAAGGACTAATCAACTCGCATTATATTGATTTACGAGATATTCAAAAACTAAGTATCCTTCCGGCATTACAAGGTCATGATATTCTTGCAGCAGCGCAAACTGGATCTGGTAAAACTCTAGCGTTTCTAGTGCCAATTTTGGAATTATTATTCAGAGATAACTGGACTGACCTTGATGGGTTGGGCATGATGGTTTTAAGTCCTACGAGAGAACTGGCAATTCAAACTTTTGAAGTTTTGTCAAAGATCGGGAGGTATCATCAATTTTCTGCAGCATTGGTTGTAGGTGGTAAAGATGCTACAGTTGAAGCAGAACGGTTGGGGAGAATTAATATTTTAGTTGGTACTCCAGGTCGAATTGTTCATCATATGCACAAAAGTTCTAATCTTGATACTTCAAATTTAAAAATGTTGATACTAGATGAAGCAGATCGTATTTTAGATGAAGGATTCAAAAAAGATGTTGATTTCATTTTACAAGATATTCCAGTCGGTAGACAAACAATGTTAGTTAGTGCTACTCAAACTAAACGAATCAAAGATTTGGCACGGTTATCACTCAACGACCCAATGTACATTTCACCTCACAACACTGAATTATTATCAACACCAAAAGGACTAGAACATTTTTATATTATTAGCGAAGATTACGATAAATTGAACAATTTGTTTGCATTTATCAAATCACACTTAAAATCTAAAATGATTGTATTTTTTGCATCAAGAAAACAAGTTCGATTTGTCTTTGAAACTTTTAGACAAATGCAACCGGGGATTCCCTTGATTCAATTAACTGGTACCCAAAAGCAAACTGCACGATTAGATAATATTGAGAAATACCGATCAATGAAGCATGCTTGTTTGTTTACCACTGATGTGGCATCGAGAGGTATTGATATTCCAGGGATTGATTGGGTTATTCAAGTAGATGCGCCAGAAGATGTAAATACGTATATTCATCGATCTGGGCGATCGGCAAGAAATGAAAAAAAGGGAAGAGCGTTAATGTTTTTAAATTCAAAAGAAGACCCTGGATTTACCAATGCTTTGCGAGCGAAAAATATCGAGATCAATAAGCAAAATGTTCGAGAAGGTAGAAAGAAGGATATTACAATTGAATTACAAAAAATATGTTATGAGGATCCAGAAATCAAAGTATGCGGTCAAAAGGCATTACAAAGTTATGTTAGATCTATTGAAGTTCGACCTAATAAGGAATATTTTAACTACGATGTTGAAGATGTCCCGATGGATAAATTTGCAAAAAGTTTGGGTTTACCATCAGTTCCTAATGTCAAACGAATGAAGAAATTAAAGGAAGCTAAAGAGAGGAAAAACCAATCTAGAGAATTACAAAAATTAATGAACGAGGACAAAAATACTAACGAGGGTGACAACGATGAGAAAAAAGTTGTTACTAAATATGATCGAATGTTTGGTAGAAAAAATCAGGGTGTTTTATCTGCCGATTATCAGGAGTTGCAAGAGAGTGGGATTGGGCATGTATCACAAGATGAAGATGATGGTGACTTTATGGCCAAAAAAGACCATGGTATTCATGAAAATATGCATGCTGAAATGTTGGAAATTGAAGGACCAGATTCGAAACGAGCTGCCAAACGTGCATTGTCAAAGAAGGCCATTGCCAAAGAAAAGAGTGGTGGCACTAGATTAGTATTTGATGATGAAGGTAATCCACATCGACTCTATGAATTTGAAGATGAAGAAGATTTCAAAAAGGCTGGTGATGCGGAAACTCAGAAACAACAGTTTGTTGCTAAAGAATCGCAAGTCATGGAAGGGCGTGACGTAGAAGATAAAGCATATGCTAAAGAGAAGAAACAAGAAAAGAAACGAAAGAGACAAGAAATTGAGCGACGATTACGAGAAGAGGAAGGTGGTACTGTAGCAATGTTACCAAGTGATAATGAAGATGTTAGTGAAGATGAACCGGAAACTAAGAAGCCTAAATGGTTCCAACGAGATGAAGAATCTGAAGATGATGGTGTCTTACATGTCGATGAACCAGAGACTTTGGAAGATTTGGAAGCATTGTCTTCTAAACTTATTGGGAGATAAATTTTTAGTCTAACATTGTTTGTATATATAAAAAGATCCAATAAATAATAACACCTAATGTGCATGTCTCAACGTTCTGTCTCTTATAATTATCTAATTACAACTGTAAGTGCATTGGATGTATTGAAAATTATGCATGCAGTTTAATTGTAGTCGTATTGACCCCGCACGTGCAGCACGGGCTTATCATATTAGAAGCGAGACAACCCAAAACCAAGTAATCTTTGTGTCTAAGTTAATAAAGCCATTTGTTCATTTAGCGAAGCCCTGTAATACTAAATAAGCTTTTGGAGACTTGTTGGATATTTGATTAAATTGCTTCTATTTTTATTCTCTCTTTTACTTTTTTTTATTTTTTTTTTAGTTTTTAAAATTTTCCTTACCATGGTTTGATCAAATGTCATGAATAGAGAGTTTATACAAGTCCATGCGCCAAACATTCAACGCGTACAACACGGCGCCGACGATGAATCGACATATCAAGATAAAAATCCATGGTACCATACGTTCCAAGCACAACTAGCAGGATGTATGCTTTTTGCGGCGGCTTTGGTGTTTTTAGGGTTAGTATTAATGCCTGAAGGTTACCATCGGCATCATGTAAATGATTTAACTAACCATGGCTTTCACGGGGATTTAAAGTCGTTAGATGAAAACGATGTCTTGGAATTGAGAAATAAAACGGTATATGGAGCTCCTTTACGACCTTGGGAGTTGGATACTACTAGGGAGTACCATTTGAGTAGAAACGGGTTATGGGATTATAATCAAAAACCGCAAACCCGAGAATATGAGTTTGTGGTTAGTGACATAATTGCAGCACCAGATGGAGTGGAGAAAAAAATGACTGTAGTTAATGGGAAATTTCCTGGTCCAGTGATTGAAGCTAATGAGGGAGATCGAATTGTTGTCAAAGTGGTAAATAAGGGTAAACGGCCAACTACTATACATTTCCATGGTTTACACCAAAATGGTACCAACTATATGGATGGAGCTCATGGTATAAGCCAATGTGCAATTCGACCGGGGCAAAATTATACCTATGATTTTAATATAACTAATCAATATGGTACTTATTGGTATCATGCCCATTATTCAACGCAAATGATAGATGGGTTGGTTGGACCAATGGTAATCCACTCAAAAGAAGAAAATGTTTATAAATATGATGATGAGATGATTGTTTTTATGACTGATTTGTACCATGATGATACGGTTAACTTAGTGAAAGACTATATTGCTCCAAATGTTGAAAATAATGAGCCAGTTCCAGATTCTGGTGTGATTCAAAGTTCGACAAAAAATAATTGTAAAAAAATAAGAGGAAATTATCACTGTGGTGATAGCAGACATCCAATTATCCCGGTTAAGTCAGATAAAATTTATAGGCTTCGGCTGATATCTGCTGGTGGGTTTAGTGAGTTTGATTTTAGTATTGATCATCATGAATTGTCAGTTATTGAAACTGATGGGACATTAACGGACCCTTTGAAGGTTAACGTAGTTAGGTTATCAAATGCGCAAAGATATTCGGTGTTATTAGATACTCACAATAGAAGTGGCAAATTTTGGATTCATGCTAATATGAATAAACATTGCTACGACGCTGATTCGTCACATTTAGATTCGAATGTTAGGGCTATATTAGCATACCCTGACGAAGTGAGAAATTTATTAAGCTCTGGGGGTAATTTAGTTACTGAGCCTAACAGCACTCATTGGAGAGATTTGGATGGACTTAATTCATGCGTTGAGTTGGACTCTAAAAAGTTGGTTCCAAGGTTTAAACATCCACTACCAGAAGCGTCTCAATTTTTCCAACTAGATGCAAGTTTCCAAACCGGGGCACGGAAAATCACGTTAGGTTATTTCAACGATACATCATACAAACATCTGTCATCACCAAACAGCTGTACATTAGAAACATTATTATCTGATAAAAACAGTAATTTGGATTATACATCCACCAATCCAAAATGGGCAGAAAATCGATTTATAATCACGGTCCCCCAGCGACAAGTCGTTGATATTTTGGTTAACAATTATGATGATGGCGCACATCCGTTCCACATGCATGGATACAAATTCTGGATTCTAGACGGTGGGAAAGGATACTTTGACTGGGACAGCTATAATAATAAAACCATGGAATTTGTTGATTACCCTATTCAAAGAGATACTTTTCAAGTTGATAAATTTGGTTGGGCTTTAGTAAGAACCGTGTTTGATAACCCTGGCATATGGCCATTTCATTGTCATATAGCATGGCATTTGGTAGCCGGGATGATGATGGAATTTGTGATTCTACCTGATGAATTAAAGAAGCAGACACCACCAAATGAGTGGTACAATTTATGTAAAAGTTAACAAGGCAAACGCCGCACTAGGTAAAAAAGTCTTTTTTAATAAACTTGGATCTAAGACATTAGTAAAAAAAAATTTATTTACTGTGTGGCCCCCCAGAAAAACCGTTAGATTTAATATTAAAGCTTGCGTCCCTAAATTTTTTCCCCTTAATAATTTTATAATTTTCATAGTAATTTTTTTTTTTGAATAAGTTATTGGTATTAGCTGAAAATGGATAAGTTACCACCCGAGATCATTCTTTTTATTTCAAACCACTTAAGTTCAACATCAAGGTTTAACTTTTATCAATCATTTTCAAAGCCTTTTCAGATATTACAACCACAAGTGTATTCTAACATTGAGTTTAAAAGTTTACACAAATCTGGATACAGCTCAAAGTTAATCGTCAATGGTAAACTGGAAATAACTAGTCAAAAAAGTTTGGCTCGATTTGTTGGTACGATTGGTACTGAGGTTAATGAGAATATATTAAAGCATGTAACCAATTTAATAATACTGGGGTTTAAACCGAAAACTAATCTTAACATTGACTGGAGAAAAATTGTATCAAAATTTGACCCGCGAGTGGAAATCTTTATTGAATCTGACGAGTTGATACACAGTTTTCATCGCCAGTTTACCTCAATTACTACCAACTGCAAATTTGCAGTTAATTATATAAGGTACGATGATTATATGTTTGGAGAATATATTCAATCTTGTGGGACGGATAGCAAAACATTGAAACTGCTTAACGAGAGAAATAATCTTCAATATTTCACAGAATTGACCTCTTTACTTTTAGATTTATACTGTCCATCCCCTTTTAGTTTTGAAATCCCGGCTAACGTATCGTCACTGATATTATGTGGTGGAATGAAGGTTAATAGACGAACTCAGTCAATTGTTCCCTGGCAGGGTGTCACCAATCTCTTTATCCTAGATGGCACAAATCTATCGGTATTGCAAAACATAACATTACCTAACCTAAAACATTTACATATAAAGGCCGAAAATCAGGGTATTGATCAATTAAACTTACAATCATTACTCAAATCATCTACAAAACTTCACGAGTTGGACCTTGACTTCGAACTGGGATTAAATATTGATATATCTCTCTTATCGTTAATAATATCACTAAAAGAGTTGTCAATATTCATGTTAAGTGAATGGGATCATCAAACACTCAACTATTTAACCCATGTTGAGAGGCTAAAAGTTGGATTTGTCCCTAACTTTGCACATTTCTTGATAGCATTATTATCTCGAAATGATAAAATACAATTAAAAGTTGATTTGGAGGCGTTTCAGAGTGTTATTGGCTCAACTACTTTAAAGGAGCATAGAATTTCACCAACCTTGGAAAAATGTTTTGATGATAGTGATCAAAATCATATCAAAATTTTAAATAATAAAAAGTTTCTAGAATATAATAAATAAAGAGTTCATTAAATAGATCATAAGCATAATAATAAATAAGTGGGACGTTAAAAGAATAAAGGGATAATACTACAAGTATAATTACAATAATTAACGAGCTTCAAAATAACCAAAAAAAAAAAAAAAAAAAAGCTCCAAAACATAAAAAGTTTCATCTTCTTCATCACTAATGTTAGCATCTTTTTTTTTTATTTTTTTATTTTTTCATCTTAAAATATTTTTCATTTTTCATTTTTCATTTCATTTTTTTTTTTTTTTTTTATAATAAATTATTAATAATAAAAAAATAAAGTACAAAACAATTAAATAACCATCCAATAATAGAAATTTTATTGAGCATCATTTGAAATAACCATTTTTTCACTTGCTTCTTCGGCAGCAAATTGTCGTTCACTAGTATTGGCATTATTAACCAAATTCTGATTAACCCAGGTATGGCTCATACCACCTTGTCTCAATGCAGCATCTCTTCCTTCAGGGTGTTGAAACAAACAGCTGACAGACTTGCAATTAACACCAAATTTGCAAGGATCTTCCTTCTCATGACTAAACAAACAATCCACTCGTTCACATTTTGGTCCATTTCGGCACCTGACATGACTTCTTGGATGTCGATATCGACATTTTGGATTTGTACACTTATCCAAAAACTTACAGTCTGCTGCAATTTGTTGTGGGATTGGCTCTGGTGCTCGGACTAGAGAGCCCGATTTGTGTGCCATTTCACAAGTTGGATCTTCACAATTAATGTCTTGAGGGCACCATTCCAATTTATTAACAGCAGCTTGTGCATTAACTGGCGTAGGATGACCGAAAGTGCATTGTTGATTGGCACATTTATCAGTGAACTTACAGATAATAATATCGCTCTTTGGCTCCTCTTTTGGTTGAAAGTTGTTACTATTATTCTTATTAAACCGTTTCTTTTTCAACATTTGTGGGTGACCCATTTGTGGCGGAACTGGAATACCATTCATCCAACCACCTCCTAATGGATTCGATAAATCAAGTTGACCAGATGGTGGCAGAAACGCGCCAGTTGATCCTGGTAAAGGATCTTCGCCAACATGCAAGTAAGGACATGTACCCTTTGGATATGTACAAGTCCCTTGGGGGAAGTTGATACATGGCTTGGTTGGATGCGGGAATTTACAATTTGGATAGTTACAATGTGGCCAATGTCGACATCGTTCTTTCCGCTGCTGATTGTTGCCATTATTATTATTTCCTTGTGCGCCACCCAATTCCAAATTATTAAATTCACCTCTACCATCATCATTTGTATTTTCCATCGTAATATCTTGTTGAATCTGTTGTTCCAACCCAGTATTCATGTTCATGTTCCTGCTACCGCTACTGCTATTACCACTGCCACCTCCAACAGAATAACCACCCAACTTTCTTGGTGCCCCGTTGCTATTTTTGAAAACACCATTCTTGGTCTGATTCTTTCTCAACATACTTGCCGGTCCTCGAGGTGCACTTGAAACATAACCTCCAAACCCACTACTGCCTGATCCTTCAGCAACATTTTCATCAATCTTGACTTCTTTTTTAGTGGTATTATTGCTGTTACCATTAACTAGACCGTTAAGTTCACTATAAACCCACTGGCCGAAAGATTCATTTTGAAACTGTTCTCCGAATAAACTACCTAATTCTGCAACCATTTCAGGAATAGGTTTGTTATTACAAACCATCATAACGATATATTCTGCAACATCGTTCAAATCATCTTCAAGATTGAACTTTGTAAGTTCTTGCTTAACGATCTCACAGAGTTGATTGCCAATATCTGAATCTGCTGTTAATCCGTCCATTTTGTTGTATTAGTAAAAATGTTTTTTGGGGAACTAATGAAAATTATCGAGTTGGGAAATAAAAATAAAAATAAAAAAAATTTTTGTGAATTACTAAAAAGAAAATAAGAGCTCAAATCTTAATTATTATTAAAAAGTTCAGGCGCTTGCGCAAGAGACTTAACACAATTAATATATTACAATTAAAAAAAAAAAAAAAACAACAAAACAAAAAACTATACATGCATTGGGAGCGGAGTTCCGGTTTTAAAATGCGGCGTGCTGTGTCACTAGTTACTTAATTATTGTGACCCCAAAGTCTCATCTTCAATAACACCATACAAATCTTGTATAACAATGGCAATCTTTGCCAATTCTTCAGAAATCATAATAGTTGCCAAAATATAAGAATAAAACAACACGAAATCTTCCTCATCAACCTTTTCCTCATCAACGGACTGCTGTCTATATTCATTGAGTTTAGCCAGCATCCGATCAATAGCATGCTCAGTTGATGGTAATTTGTCAGGTAACGGGAAACCCATTTTAACAGCTGAAGAAATCAGATAAAAAAATAAGAAAATTCGACTGCAAATTTCTTTTCGATCACTTCGCGTATAATTAATCATATCGGCTTCTCGTTGACTTGGGTTTTTAAATTTGGTGACCATAACACTCATGTTTTGGTACATATCCAAAATGCGCTGCGTCGATTTTAAAATAGCTTGATGCTGTTTAAGTGGATACGGCCCTTTTAATCGCAATTCTTCTGTAGCTTGACTGAGCAACAATCTCAGTTCAATCATGGTAGATCTTATTTCATGGTCGCCTTTAATACCTCTAATAGAATTTTTGTCTTGCTCCAATGGATCATTTTTCCATACCAGTCCCATTCGCACCCATTGTACCGACAATACATCTTTAAATTGCCGTCTAGCACTGTTTGGCCAAAAAAAAAGAGTGACTAACAGTGCCCATAATGTTCCTACAGTAACTGAAACAAACCGGTGGAATGCAATATCAGCGATAATAGGATTTTTACCACCTTCATCATCATCATTTTCATTATCATACCTTGATAATGAATAAGAATACAATGCAGTAATATTATACGTTAATAAAATAAATCGACCAAACGGATTGTTTTTTTCCCAGTAAAGAATAATCCAAAAACTTGGCAGTGCTAAAAGCCACCCAACAAACGCCAACATTACCGGATTACCATTGAACAATTGCCATGTAATATATGCCAACATTGCACCTACAAACGTCCCGCCGATTCTTATTCGAACTGTTTTTAAAGTACCACCAATACTTTTAGCCATAATAATTGCATAAGTAATCAGCCCCCATTCACCTCTCCATTTACCAAACACAGGCCTGAGATGATCCAAAAACGCTGGTAATGCAAATAACGCAGCACCAATACCAACTTTAATACCAAATTTAACATCAGTTCTTCTAAAGATCCGTAAACTTCGCCAAATTTTATAACCAAAACTATTTGGTGTATTGGTTTTTGGCTCTTTTATAATGTTGGATCTATGCAGGTCCAGGGCTTCATCACTATCATCATACTCGTGGTTCCTTAACAAGGGCTGGTATGCCGATTTCCCACTTGAAGACTTCCATATCTTAAACCAACTATAACTCTTTGGTGGGGGTATCTCCATAACATCTCCGTATTCTTCTAAAATCATGATAAAATGTTGCAATTCATTGGCAAATGCTTCCAATACATAAGAAAAATTACCACAACTTGCCGCAATACCTTCTTGATCTGCCATGGTTTCAAAATCACTCATATTTTTAAAAACATGCTGACTATATAACTTTGTCAAGGCGTTTTGCCGTTCAATAGAATATTTGTCACTGTTAGCTTGCAAATTTTCACGAACGTGGTGGTCATTTACTGAGACTTTAAGCTCATTCTCTGGAGAAAAAGGGATTTCATCCAAAATTTCTCGCAGATTGTGTGAAAATAATCTTAAAGGAGGACCCAAATGGTAAACAAATAACTGAAACAGGTCCAAAGCATTATTATTAGACCACTCTTCAGATGTATTATGACTTGCCATTCTATTCAACCCATCAGAACTAACTCTAGATGTGATTTCATTTATTGGGACAATGGAACCTGCTGAACTGTTGGTACTATTAGCTGAAGTATCAAAATCGTTCACCAAAAGATTCCAAAGCACAACACTGCTTGAAGATAGCCCTCCCAGATGTGATGACAATTTATGGCAGCTTGCAACCATTTTCCTTAACAAAACTAATTCTTTTTCTTTTCCTTTTAATAGCAATTCATATTTACAATCTGACAAATGTTTTTCTAGCTTCGTGAAACATTCACCAACTTGATTTTGTAAACTTTCAAAATTTTTATTAGCATCTTGAAGGTTACCGCCAACCAAGAAAGTTTCTGTAATAATTGCCAGCATTGCTCCATATACTTCCATACTCTTAAACAACGTCTTTTTCAGCTCTTTCAAGGCACTTTGTGGCCAGATCGTATAACATAAAACAGTACTGAGAACAATCCCTGAAAAGATTAATGAAAAATTCTGCAATAATTTACTAAAACTTAATGTACCCGACTGAACATTACCTTCCCTAGTTAAAATGATAATCAACGAAATGAACGCTACCGTACAGGCGGTAGTGAAATTTGGAGTGTTGATATGTTGTTTCATAAAGCTAATCGATCCAACCCCACCGCCGCAGAAAATTAAAATATCAATAATATACCCAACTTCTCTCATATCTAACGAATAAAAGAATACTGAAGTCAACATACTTGCAACAGATAAAATAAAACTATATGCAACTGCCAACCCGACAAAGAAAGTAGCTTCAGTCATAGAGCCAGAGGTTCTAGCTGGGTTAAAATAAGTTGCAATTGTGGCAACCATATGTTTATTATCGCTCAAACCGTACAGTTTACCAAATGGTGTATAAACTACCAACGATGCCATAAGGTATGCTAAAGATGCTTTCAAAACATTTCGTACTTTTGTATTGTTGTAAATTTCTTTGATTATTATACTTGGACTTTTGCGAGTAAGACGCGATCTCCAATTGCTATTACTGTTGCAATTATACTCATTTACATTGTCATCCGGTAAGATGGCCTCTTCTTGTTCCAACGAATTGCTAGCGCGCCTTTTTTTTTTGGCTTGAGCTGTTTGATTCGAATCATTGGTATCTGTAACAAATGTCGAGGTTTTTCTCAAAAGTTTATAAGGCCGAACATGTTTGTTGGCAGTCGATAACAGTTGGGCAGAAGGATATTCATTGTTAAAATATTTTGAAGGGCTGCTTGATTGTGATGGTTCCTCATTCATACGTGTTGTTTAGTTTGTTGTTGTTGTCAAGGATGGTTGGTGCGCTACTGCTTGCCAAATGAATTTGGGAAGAGAAAACTGTCTTTGTGTTTTGGAAATGTTTCACACCGTTATTATTTTTAAAAAAATAAGGGGGATGTTGGCCGATTTGAAGGAGAAGCTAAAATCGCCTATTGAGATCGTCAAAACAGAGCCAACTGACTTATATGAATTCTATTTTCAGTAAGCTTATATACTGATGAAGGTTTATGTTTCGTTCACGCAGAAAAACTTGTTGGTACCCTTGTAATGGCTCGCAGATAACGAGCTAACCAAACAATAATTATATTGTAAATGACTGGCAAGGGTAAGAATAGATCAGAAGCAAATATTCACTAGGTAATCGAGCAAACGAGATCGTTGTTCACAATAATGTTAGTTATTTTAAGCTGTTAGTGGAAAAATAAAGTTTATAGAAAAGAAAAAAAAACTTAAATTTAATGCGGTGAGATACTATTTTTTTATATATATTTTTTATCTGATCAGTGCATTTAAAAGAAATAAGACCATCATGGTTGTTTACAAACACTCCTGCGTTTGAATATAAGCTTACACTGTGCACACTCTTGAAGAGATGCTGCACATTGATTCGCCGATTTTTACTTAAAAAATTTAGAACTTTGCATATAATGTACGTAATTCAGAGGCTTTATGCATGGTTGAAGCCTACTACCGATTTACGAAACACGCCTAGGCCTGTTTTAGTGACTGTAGAGATTAACTAGTAAAAAAACTTGCCAGAGTACTTCAGGGTAATCACAATATATCGTGCACTCAGTCATCACTCAATTGAGTTCAACTGGGTTGGCCCTAGATTTCACAATTATCTGATTATTGTTCAATTCAGCATTGCTGGTAATCTATCAATTGATATCATATGCTTAAAAATTACAGATGTATATACATGCGCGGCTCAAATATTAAGGCCACAAGCGGGCAGCACCCGTAAGCTTGCCT